>WSXT02212674.1:0-17604 GCA_011762715.2 Neuroterus valhalla | reverse complement strand
TTCGAAAAAAGTGATGCGTATAAGGGAGATCGGTATGAGCAAGTTATTGCCATCGGCTCCAATTCTCGACTGACGAGGAAATAGCCACTTGAGAAGAATATTTTACAAATTACAGGATCTCTTCATATCTTTGAAATCCTCTTGCAAATCCTTTTTTAAACAAATTGGAATCTTTTATAATCTTTTGAAATCCTCCAAAGAATTCATTGAAATATCTCTCAGAATTCTTTCAAATACTTTGAAATCCCTGGAAAGAAGCTTCAAAATGTTCGCAAGTCCTTTGAATCTTTTGTTCAATCCGTTAAAATCTGTAAAAATCCCTAAAACTTTATGGCATTTGGTTAAAATCTTTTGAATTCCGTGAAATGGTCCGTAAATTACGAGATCCGAGACGAGATCTCTTGTAATCTTTTAACTTATTCCCAAAACTAAGTATAATCTTGAAAATTCATCAAAGATGAGATCAAAACAAAGTAACATCAAAATTAATTCAAAAAATGTTCAAAATTCATTGAAATCCTTCCAAATATATCGAAATCCCTTAGAAACCCTTCACAATTTTTTCAAAGCCATCAAATATACTTATTATATCCCTTAAAACTATTTATTTTTATTCTGTTCGAAAATCCTTTGAATCGCATCAAATCTCTTGAAATCTTCGGAATCTCTTGAAACCCTAAAAATCTTGTGAAATCCATTAAAATCCATGGAAACCACTAAGTTTTCAAAGCACAAAATAACTCAAAACTTTTGAAATCCGTGTCATAATAAGGGCTCATTTGAGGCTCTCAAAATCCACAAAAACCAATTTTCCGAAATCAACCCCTACCGTTCAGAACCCACCCTTAATACTAATTTTGCAAAATTTGAAATCTTCCATACTACAATTTAGGGTTCATTTAAGGCTAATTGAGTGGGGGGGGGGGAGGTATTTCGTAACTTTCGAAAAATCGATTTTTTTAATTTGCATTTTCTTATACTACAATCTTTCAAAAATGTTGTATGAAAATTGTAAGTAAATGTGCTTTATGCAGCTGAAATCGATTGATTCAGTGGTTAAAGAAAATTAATTTTTTTCTTCTCTTTTTCAAAGTTTGAAACTTCAAACGCGTTTCACGTTAAACGTGACTTACAGTTTTTATACAACATTTTCGAAATGTTGTGCTATAAGAAAATGCAAATAAAAAAAATCTATTTTTCGAAATTCACAAGGCACAAGAAAAATTAGTATTAAGGGTGGGTTTTGAGTGGTAGGGGGTGATTTCTGATGATTATAGTTTTTATTTGTTTTTGGAGAGCCTCAAATGAGCCCTTATTTAGGTTACAGGTCAAAACTCGATATTTTGTTGACAATTTTTTTTATGGTGAAATCCAACCGTTTTTTATTTTCAATTAAAATATTTTTTTGTT
Organism: Neuroterus valhalla; assembly: GCA_011762715.2. Lineage (NCBI taxonomy): Eukaryota > Metazoa > Arthropoda > Insecta > Hymenoptera > Cynipidae > Neuroterus > Neuroterus valhalla. The sequence goes on along the minus strand of WSXT02212674.1, from coordinate 16,194 downwards.
GGAATATCAACTATTACATGTTTCATTGAGAATGCATATTTTTTTAATGAAAATTCAACTCCTTGGTTGAAAGTTGAAATATTTTCTTAAAAATTAATTTTTTTTTTGTTGAAAATTATTTTCATCGTTCAAATATATAAAATTAATTATTTTGTTGAAAATTTAACTGTTTGGCCAAAAGTGTACTTTTTTCTTCCTGATCCGTATTTTCAGGTTGAAAATTCAACAGTTTTGTAAAAAATGCATTTTTTGGGGTTGGGAATTAAAAAATTTGGTGCAACAAACAAAAAATCTTGTTAAAAAAATTTGGTTAAAAATGTATGTAATTTCTTGAAAATTCATCTTTTTGAAAGAAAAAGATTCTTCTTGGTTGAGAATTCAATTAGTTGGTTACAAATTTATGTATTTGGTTTTAAAATAGTCTTTTCTAGTAAAAAATGAATGTTCCTGGTTACAAGTGAACTACTGGTTGAAAAGTCATGGATTTTCTTGTGAATTCATATGTCTGGTAGAAAATCAAACTTCTGTGTTGAAAATTCGTCATTTCGGTGAAAAATTGAACTGTTTGGTTGAATTTCCAACTGCTTAGTAGAAAGTTCAGCTTTTTGATTAAAAATGCAACTGTTTGGATAAAAAATTATTCTGTTTTGGTTAAAGATTCAAATATATTATTGGAGATGCGTTCTTTTTGGTCCAGTTCAACTGTTTTTTATTAAAAATAAAAATCTTTTAGTCGTTCAAATATCAGGTATTAAATTTTGTGTTGAATATTCATATTTTTTATTCCAAATTCAACTACATGGTTGAAAGTTGAACTACTTTGTAAATTCATAAGAAACAGAACCCCCCCCCCCCCTAAATCGACTTACATAATTTTTAGATTACCCCTAAATGAATTCACGAAAACAACGGTTGATTTCTAAAAATTGTTTTTTTCCGGATTGGGAGTGCCTTAAATAATCCTTTAATTATGGTGTAGGTCCAAACTCGTTATATGTTATTTCCACGGGTTGGTTACGTCACCTTAACGTTAAGCTAGCGGAACCCATGTTTTTTTTTAAATAGCGGATCATCAAATTTGGGAACAGGGCATTAAATGAGCCTTAAACGAGCCCTTAATTTTGGTATAGTCAGATTTGAAATGTTTGCAAAATTAGTATTAAGGGTGGTTTTTGAGTGGCAGGGGTTGATTTTGGAACATTCGTTTTTCTACTTTCACAGAGCCTTAAATGAGCCCTTCATTATTGTATGGTCAGATTTGAAATGTTGCCAAATTAGTATTAAGGTTGGGTTTCGAATGGTACGGGTTGATTTCGGAAAATTGGTTTTTGAGGATTGAATAAGCTAGCGGAACCCTTTTTTTTAAATACCCGGGCATTGAATTTGCCCGTAGGGCATCAAATTAACCTTAAATGAGCCCTTAATTATGACATAGGTCTTAACTTGATTCGAACATGTGGCTACGTCAGCTTAACATACCTCTTTGAATAATAACGCACTGTTATCTATAATTTTCTCTTTCAACAAAGTGCCCTCCTCCAATCATTCTAATTGAACTCCTTCTTTATGGAACTAGTTTCAATTATAAACAAATTTCCACTCCATTAATACCCTTCTGAACCTCTTCCAAATATCCAGACTTAAGGCCATGTGATCCTTAGAAAATTATCGATTCTGGATTCCCCGGTTTTTCCGAAAATAATCAATATTTAGTCCTAAAAACTAGAGGAATTATAAAACACATGCTTACGGACGTCCTCGAACTCTTCTTTTGTTGTATAATCAAAAAGAGTTCTATTTTGCCTAATTTTTTTGAAGTACGTGTATTTCGAGGTTATGTGTGTTACAAACCCCACAACTTTACTCCTAAAGTGAACCATGTTTGTGAAAAAAATTTAGGACCAGCGAAGGAGCATGCATGCTTTATGTCTAATTTACAAAAAATGACCCTAACCTCAAAATCGTGGCAAATCTTCTTTAAAATTTAGCCTAAATGAATTTTTGTTATAAAGTTTTGGAAAAAAGAGTTCCGGTACGTCCGTTAACCTATTATTATAATTCTCCGAATTCATTAAAAAAAAATGTAATTATTGTGGAAAAAACAAGGGAAACTGAACCTGATTGACCATTCGCCAAAGTATCACATGGCCCTAACATCCACGGCTGGAAACATCCAACCGTACCATCATCCATTATCTGTTCCTTCTATGAAATGCTCTCCCCTAATCATTCTAATTTCAACTCCTTCTAACTAAAACCAGTATCAATTATCTCCATCTAAAGTCTAGAACTCTACACAGGCAACAAGAGCGTCGCCTAACTAATCAGCAAATTAGGTCACAGCATCGTGGCACATATGCTCCTGTCAGTTCCCGACTCTGGCACCAGATCTACGATCGTGAGGCATGGCTGATGTCAAAGGAAGGAAGAAAGGGTCAGACAGACGAAATAGAAGGGGTTGAGGCTGATCTGGACGGGAACAAAACAGGGGCGAAGAACTCCCTGATCACACAATCAAGGGGGCAGTCAGCGAAGCCTGTTACTGGTGCTACAGTGCGACGTGGCACATGGGTGGCTGGCGCACTCTTGGAGTCTTGTCTGTAGAGGTCTCGATTAGTAAATAAGAGAGGCAGACGACTTGTTCCTCTTATTCTTCTTATTCTTCTTCCCTCTTCTTCTTGAAACTAGAATCAAGTCTTACAGGGGGAGTCCAATTACACGGCCTGGCGGCTTCTGCTTTGTTTCACGGCCGCTGGCCCTTGCTACAACCTTTCCTTCTGCATGGACTTCCTGTCTACTTTACGGACCCCATGGTACCAAGGAGAGTTACCTATATCCTCTTAATTTCTTGCATCCAATGTCCCTGGAACGATTAACGCTCCCTCGAAAATCTAACACCTTTCTCTTCAGAACTTGTTTTCTAGAATCTAGAAAACGTCCGGAAAGTGGAGTCGAACATGATCCTTATTATACGCTTGTTTTTGAAACGAAGTTCCTTATACGAGGATAGAGAGATTTCGTGAGTAGGGACCAATTTCATAAAATTATTTTGGTACCGTTACGCTGGGAAGTCATAAATTAGCGTTACACTGAAAGCGTTATTGGTTTTAGAATCTGATATTGGAGATATATGACACCCGTTTAAATTTTTATGAGCATCTTTTACGACCTATAGATTTTACGAAAATGCGACTCCTTGAATTTCGCCAAATTTCGAACCAATTTTTGAAACATTCGATATGTTATTTTTATTCGCTTTACAACAAAGTTTGAATCGCAAAAGTCGGGCTACTTTCGCGATTTTTGCTATTTCATCATCGTTTCGTAATAGAAGTGAAAATAGTCTGATTTTTGCGATTCAAGTTTTGTTGTACTAATAATTATGAAGGATTTTTTGATGTACATAAGCTTGTGGAAAATTGTGCAAAAATTGCCATGTAAAATTGACATTGTTTTTAAATTGACTTGTTGAATTAAAATTTGACTTGTTTTCTAGTATCTAGAAAACGTCCGGAAATTATAGTCGAACATGATCCTCATCAAACGCTTGTTTTTGGAACAAAGTTCCTCATACGAGGGTAGAGAGATTTCCTGAGTAGGGACCAACTTCACTAGAATATTTTGGTACCGTTACGCTGGGAAGTCATAAATTAGTGTTACACTGACAGCTGTATTGACTTTAGAACCTGATACCGGTTGAAATTTTACTCTAGAGAGGGATATGTGACACTCCTTTAAATTTTTACGAGCATCTTTTACGACCTATAGATTTTACGAAAATGCGACTTCTTGAATTTCGCAAAATTTCTAACCAATTTCTTAAACATTCGAAACGTTATTTTTATTAGATTTGCAACAACGTTTAAATCGCAAAAATCGGTCTACTTTTGCGATTTTTGCTACATACGCAAATGACACACCCGTTGAAATTTTAACGAGCATCCTTTACAACCTATTGATTTCACGAAAATGAAACTTCTTGAATTTCGCTAAATTTACAACCAATTTTCACACACTTGATACCTTATTGTTAAAAGGTTCACAACAAAGTTTAAATCTAGAATATCGGGCTACTTTTCTGATTTTTGCTATTTTTCATTATCGTTTTGTTATAGAAGTAAAACATAGTAGAACGTTGAATATAAAAATGAAGAACGAAAAAAAAGTAAATTATATAAAAGTAATGCGTGTCAATTCAAATCCAGTTCGAACTAGATTTGAAGCGACGACCGAGTACGCTTATGTTCACACACAGGGCCGCATATAGTCTCTGAACGCCGCACTCAGAGAGTCGCCAAGTAAACAACTTCAAAATATGCAGTGAGGCCTTGCCTATTTGAGCGATGGCCTTCAGTGTAGGCTGTCAAGGCTTGCACGACGGGTGAGACAGAAGCAGCCGAGCGTGAATAACCGTTAAGCCAGTCAAATATCCAGCGGCCTAATATCCCGAGATGAGTGCAATACAATTATTCACTACTGTTATCTGTTTGATGAAGAATCAATTTTTAATTAATTGTTAACAAATCTATATAAACTTCCTCGGTTTATGCTGTTACTAGAATTTAGGTCGTGTATGAAGGGTTCTAAAAGGGTAGCAAGAGAGGCGATGTGAGCGTAGCGGAGTTTCGTAGTCACAAAACAGGCAGTTCGAACGCTCGCGTGCATATTTTGGATTTTTTTTCAATGTATGCGGAAAATTCTCTTTTTATTATTTTTTCTTATTATAAAAAGAAAATAATCCTCTTATGATAACAAAAATCTACGTGTGTGCGAATTACAGATCAGTAATATTATTTTGCAGACAAAAATTGATGCTTCGATCACATTTTCGTATATGCATAAAAATACTTTCGCAAAAAACATGTTGCCATAGTTTTAAAAAAATTTGTTGAAAATATAATAAATTAAAATTCTTGTAATTGCCCTATATTAAAATTATATTGCTGTCTCTTTGTTAGCATGCAGTCAATCGGTCACAAAAAAGGCCGTTTCTGAAAAAAAATACCATAAAACTTTTTTTTGCGGAAATCGCTAGAAGAGCATTCAGTTAGCTTAACCTGAAAAATGCGGGTCCGTTCAGGGGTGGGCATGGACGAAGAATTTTTTTTTTTACGAAGCCAAGATTCTATGAAATAATAAACACGTATACGTCGCCCTTTTCGGAAACGATAGGAAATCTACGCTGACAGGTTTGTCACGCTATGACTCGTGAACGGTAAGTCAGTCAAGAGAGATTTTTGTATAAATTTTGTAGGTTTTCTTGAGACAAACAACTTTCTCATTGACAGTTTTGCGATAAAAAATTTTTTTCTGTGCCAAAAAGCGAGAAAACAATTTTTTTTGTACTATAGCGCCATCTATTAAATGCACTTTTCATCGCAGCATATCGATCTAATGGAAAAAGTTGTAGAAGACATTGCCCTCAACATTCTTTGTTATTACAAATTTTCCCAAAAATCTACGATTTCCGAGAAATATCAAATCCAAAAACTTTTTGAGTTTTCTCAAAAATCCGACCCTGAACGATCCCTAAATTCTCTTCTAGCGATTTCCGTAAAAAAATGTTTAATGGTATTTTTTCCAAAAAATTTGACAGATTGACTTTACTATTATGCCTTCTTTTGTCCCATTACCATTTTAATTGAAAACTTGCAAGCTGCATTGAAGAAATTGATTGAAAACTTGATACAGAGATCGATTTCTAGTATCTTTTTGGCTTTTGGAATACTCCACCTCAAGGAACTCATTATTATTGATTTTCCATGTAACAACTACCTGTCACCTCTCGCATTAATAATCCATGGATTTTCTTGTTTGGATAAAAACTTGTTTTATCGGCACGGGTTAAATGTTTTATTTTTACGCCATAAATAACAAAATCCTACGATGAATCATAATTATTTTAATGAATATGATCTATAAAAGACTATTAATTTGCAAGTCTTACAATAATTAACACCCACTTGCAATGAATTTTGCAACAAACTTGTAAAACGAAATTGATTTTAATTTCTATCCTGGAGAATGCAGGATAAGAATATTAAGGTGGGATATCCGATCTTGATCAATTTGTCATTCTTACAAATGTTTAATTTATTATAATAGTTTACAATATATTTATCAATACATTAAGATAATCAAGTGTGAGACCTTCTATAAATATTATAGAATAAATGTTATAATATTTGAATTTATAAGGTGAAAATGTGTAGTTACATAGAGTTCTTGTATTCTAACATATCGCATATTTGGATCATGATGGTAATAGCAATCAGGGCGCTACTGTGAGTGTAAGCGAAACGATTAATATTTATGGCCAAACGCAACTCTTTATCGCACGTACCAATTATGTCACGCTTGGATCTCATGTGAACTTTTATTCTTGAATTCTTGTGCAAATTAATGTAATGAGGATATGATCGAGAAATAAATTTAAATCACGAGTTAAGCTTAATAATAATAATAATAATAATAATAATAATAATAATAATAATAATAATAATAATAATAATAATAATAATAAAGATTAATTTTCGACGATTTGATAATAATAATAACATTATTTTGTTCCAGGTAAGGATGCACTGAGCTGTTTCCCGGCTTCTTTCAAATTCATTCGGTCCTTCGAGCCTGTCTTCGAATTTTATTAGTGGTAAGAGATTAGGTATTCATGTACAAAAATTTATTGTTTTATCACTTATTGTTAGTAAAAGTTTTGTCGATCATTTTAGGATGGAAGAAATTTAAAAAAAAAACAGTTTGTTTAAGATATTAACTTCTGAGTCCCACAAAGAAGTGGAAATATGCTTAAAATTCCCATTATGATATTTGAAGTTTTTTTCTGATAAATACTTTATGAGGTTGAAAGAAAAACTATACAAAATAAATTCGAAGAACGCTCTTCTATTTATAATCAATCATTTTCAAACTTTAATAATTTTATGTATCTATGGAGTAGATTTGAAAATTTGTTGAAATTTAAACATTTATTAATGTATAGATGTAAATGAGGTGCGGAACGTCTTAATTTAGAATACAAGGAAAACATTTTTTGTTATATTTAAATTTCTGTTTTGTTCCCATCGCAAAGATTGGGTGCATTTATCAAAATAATTCGATATTTCTGAAAAAGAAAAAAAAACAATGCTGATTCCTCTCTTTGCAGGTTCTTTCTTATCAAAGAATAAAGGAAGCTTAGTTCTGTCAAGAAACATTCCCAGGATCAATGTGTTTCTAATTTGAAAATTAAAAACATTCAAACAATAAAATATTTCAAATTACAATTAGGCTTCCGAAAATGTAATCCTGGAAAATTGATTGAAAAAAACAAAGAGTCCCCAAAATTCTCTTAAGCTGTTTAAATCTTCAAAAATGTTATTAAATCTTTTTAAATATTTTTAAAATTCGTTGGAGTCGTTTAAAATACTCTAAAACCTTTTACATCGTATAAGATATTTCTAAATCTTCTGATGTACTTAAAAACTGTAAGAATTTTTTTTACGTTCCTAGAAATCATTCAAATCCTTGGAAATTTTCTAACATTTTTCACATCTCCTATGATCTCCTTAAATACACTCGAAGCCCTAAATCTCCTAAAATCTCTTATAATTCTTGGAATCGTTTAAAAATTCCATGGAATGAAAAAATCTGTATCCTTGAATATTTCAGTTTCTTTTAAATCTTCGGAAATTCCTCAAAATATATTTTTTTTTAATTTCTTTAAATCTCTAAAACTTGTTGAAATGCCTAAAATCTTGTAAACAAATTCTTCGAAACCTATGAAGTTAATATGATATCTCTTATATTCACTTGGAATATTCACAGTCGTATGAAATCCTACGATGATTTCCTAAAATCTCTTGGATCCATTTAAATTCGTTTGAAATTCTTAAATATATGGATAGATCTTCTAAAAGTCCTTTAAATGTTTTAAAATGTCCTAAAATATTTGAAGTCCGATGATATCGTTTGAGATCGGAATTGTTTTCATAATTTATTTATAAATCTCTTACAGACTTGAAATATTCGAATCACCTTTCTATATGAATTTTTTAAATACTGATAATTAGAATAATGATATAATATAGTGGCATATTCGATTTCACAAAAAATGGATCTATCACATTTTGGACCCATTTCATCTCTCCCAAGTATTTCAAGTCTAAAATAAAAAACAATTGGTTCAGCCCTTTTAAGAAAACTCTTTTCGTTCTTAATATTGAAAATATTTTTATGAAAACCAATTGGAACAAAAAATGTCATTCGTGTGTGTTCTTTGATTTTCATTTCAAAACAAGATCTAAATGTTAAAATCAACTTTAATTTATTTTTTAATTGCTTTTTCCAAAGGGGTACAACGAGCTTGACAATAATAGACTAAAAATTTTTAGTACATCATTTTATAACGCGACGCCATGTGTGAATAAATAAAGGATAAAAAATAATTTTTTTCGAACAATGAAATTTATCGATATCATCGATTCAAGAACCAATAATAACAAATTGTTTTGTAAATAAATAATTTAAGGATCTTGTCCTTCTGGTCTTCATCAAATAAATAAGTGTTTTTTAAAAGATATTTATTTTTAAAAAAAGTTTTTAATTTTTAATTTCAGAGCCTTTTTCCTATAAAAAATAGGATAAACCTCAAAAGTATATTTTAATTTTCTTTTTTTCTGAGAACTTCTTGAACACTCTGTATAGTAATTACTTACATAATCATGAGAGATATCTAAATTATATAAATGGACGCTATAAAACACGTTAAAAGTTGAAATAATCAAATATGAAAAAAAAATCAAATACTTTCGTACATAGTGTTGATGTTCGTTGTTTCACTAAGAATTCACCCTATAATCAACAACCTTTTTCCACTCCGACTTGAGACAATATTTTGATTCCATTTGAATCTTTTTTGCTGGTATAGTCGAAGCCGTCCTAAAATAAGTAAAACTATAGGAGATTACGTTAATTTTAGACAGTCGACTGATACACCACCAACATCATTTTTCAGCATTAATCTGGTCGTGGCGCGTGTTTCTCAGCTAAACCGACAAGCCGGTATCGACGAGAACATATAAACATACATGCATACTTGTGTTACTAAACTCAGAAGTTCGACGACTCGTCATTTTTCAAGTTTCTCCTCGTAAACAGTTGCTGCGGTAAGCGATAGCGAAGAAGCTTCGTCACAGGTGGAAAGAGGGTCGATTTTCATCGAGCTGGAGATGTAGTGTGGGTACTATTTATATCATTTCCTGCCTACTGGCGCGTTAGAGATAGTTATATATCGCGATCTATCCGCGTCGGGGACTTTCAGACTCCCCCTGACACTCTGTCATACAGGGACGGCGGGGTGTGTATGGAGTGTACAGGAGCACACTCCATACACTACCAGGTTGACCGGAAAACCGTAAAAACAGGGAAGTGATCGGGAAACCGGTAAAGACCGGGAAATGACCTGGAATTTTAATGGCCGGGAGAACTGGTAAATTACAGGGAATTTTTTTGACCGGGAAATCGGAAAAGATCGGAAAATGATCGGGAATTTTACGGACCGCGAAACGAGGAATGACCAGGAAATGACCGGAAATTTTATTGACAATTTGAAACTGGGAAATGACCAGGACGTATTATTACCTGGGAAATCGGTCATGACCAGGAATTCCATTGACCGGGAAACCGGTAGAGACCAGGGAATGACCTAGAGTTTTAATGAGCGGAAAAAACTGCTAAATTACCAGGAATTTTAGTGACTAGGAAATCGGGAAAGACCATTAGATGACCGGGACTTTCATGGTTCGAGAAACGAGGAATGACCAGGAAATGACAAGGAATTTTATTGATCTGTAAAAACTGGGAAATTGACAGTACATATTATTGACCGGAAACTGGTGAACACCATGAAATGGCCGGGAATTTTATTGACTGGGAAATCGGTAGATCAGTAAATGACCTGGAATTTTAATTATGGGATAAAACTTTTAAATTACAGGGAATTTTATTGACCGGGAAATCGAGAAAGACAGGAACGTGACCGGGAATTTTATGGCCCGAGAAAAGAGAAATCACCGGGATTTTCATTGACCCGTAAAACTAGGAAATGACCAGGACATATTATTGACCAGGAACCAGTAAAGACCAGGGAATAACCGGGCATTTTATTGACCGGAAAAACTAAGAAATTACTGGTAATTATATTGACCGGGAAATCGTGAAAGACCGGGAAATGACCGGGGGTTTCATGGACCGAGAAAAGAGGAATGAACATGAAATGACCGGAAATTTTATTGACCCTTAAAATCTGGGAAATGGCCAGAAAATATTATTACCCGGGAAACCGGTAAAGACCGGAGAATAACCGGAAATTTTATTGACCGGAAAAACTGGGGAATTACCGGGAATCGTATGGACCGGGAAACCGGGAAAGACCAGGAAATGACCAAAAATTTTATGGACCGAGAAACTGGGAAAGACCAGGTAATGACCGGGAATTCTATGGACCCATAAAAACTGGGGAACGACTAGGACATGTCATTGGCCGGGAAAGACCGGGAAACCACCGGGAATTTTGTTGACCCGTAAAAACTGGGGAATGACTAAGACATATTATTGATCGGGAAACCGGGCAAAATCGTAAAATGACCGGAAATTGTATCGACTGGAAATTGTATTGACCGGGAAAACTGGTAAATTACAGAAAATTTCATGGACCGAGAAACTGGGAAAGACCAGGAAATGACCGGGATTTTTATTGATCCGAAAATACTGTAAAATGACCAGGACAAATTATTAACCGGGAACCGGAGAATGACCGGGAATTTCATTGATTAGGAAAATACTGGGAAATTGCCAAAATATTTCTGGGAATTCAATTTGAAAAACGGGAACATACTTGACTCAACCTAGACCGTAAAAACACGAGAAATGACCGCTTTCTTTTTATGAAATAAAATGAAATCTCTTAATCTATTCATATTTTTTTATTAAAATATAAGTATTTAGTTGGACTTGGATTTTGAATTTTGAAATTAAACTATTTCTTAAAGATTTTATGTACTTTGTGGAATATTCCTCTTTCTTGTAGAAAAATACTCTATGAAAATTCAATTTTCTCGCATACAATACATCTGTCTCAGTTGAAGATTCATCATTTTACCTTAACATTCATCAGTTTAGCTGAAAATTAATTTCTTTAACCGAATATTTGAATGTTTTATTTTTAGTGGAAAACTGATCTTTTTTAGTTCGAAATCCAACAATTTAGATAAAAATTCATCTGTTTGAATTGAAAATTCAATTATTGTGTTAAAAATTCACATATTTGTTCAAAATTCTTTTTTTCATAGAAAATTATCTTTTTATTTGAAACGTATTATCTTGTTTAAATATTCATCCTAACGGTTAACGTCTAAAGTTTTACAATTGAATATCTTTTATTATTTGGGTTAAAATTATATTTTGAAGCCAAAAATGGTTCTATCCATTTTTAATTGAGAATTATTATTTTTATGTTCAAAATTTAACCACTGTGTTGAAAAATTGTACTTTTTGATTGAAAATTAATTTTTGTTGAAAAAATTTATTATTCTAGTTGAAGCTCCATCATTTCAGTCGAAAGTTCTTCTTTCTGGTTTAGAATTTAACAAGGTATTATAGTTAAACATTTACTTAATTGAAAATGTTCGAATAGTTAATTTTAGTTCTCAAAATTCAACCATTACAATTTTAATTGCAGAATTAAAACTTATGACAGGGAAAAATTTCAACTCCAGCATTCATATTTTCAATTTCAAAATTCATTTTTCTCGGGGAAAATTCGCTTTTCGACTTCAAAATTAAACAATGTGCTGGTCATTTTCGATCTTTTCTAACTAACAAATTTTTCTTGATTGGAAGTTCAACTTATTTTTTGCAAGTTAGTGTTTTTATCCCGAGAATATATCTTTTATGGTAGACATTTCAAATAATTTGAGAAAATGAATTTGAGACAAAATTTTTGACACAAACATATTAATTTTCGAAAAGAGTCCAGTTCTCTACCAAAGTAGTTGAATTCTCAACAGAAGAGTTGAAGTTGCAATCAAGAAAGACTTTCCATCCAGGAAAAGGAAAATTCAATCCAAATTATTAACTCATGCAGCCCAATGGATGAATTTTCTACAAATCAGTTGAATTTCCAATGGAGAACTTGGATTTATAACCAAGAAAGAATTTTCCTAAAATTATACTGCGATCCACCCCTGAAATAAAAGTATCCCCCTTACTCAAACCGAATTTGGATTATACGATTTTGGCGGACGACTGATAGCTTTACGATGGCTGTTGAAAGATTGACGGTCGAATCCGTCAGCAGTTCTCGACTCGCAGACGGACTCGGGATTTTCTGCAGTTTTTCCGACTTCGAGAGGTTGTAGGCCGAGCACGATTTCGCGTTGCTCGCGAGCTCAAGATTCAGTTCGATTCGCCACTCTGAGAAAAGATTTTCAACTCAGAAGAAAAATCGGGAGAAATTTAAAAAAATTTTGGTATCGGAGGTAAAATTGGTAGAAAAAAGGAAAATTATTTATTTATTTCACTTGTGGATTTCATTTGACAACTCATATCTAATTGGTTAATTTTTGTCGATTTTATAAATTATTATAAAAGTTTGATGAATTTTGAGATTGACTGTGAGCCGAAAAAAGATATATCTGTAGGGTGGCTAACTGTTTTTCCAAATTGCTTGTTTCTGAAGAATATCTCGTATATCGCTCATGTACAGACATCAAAAAGATCTATGTCATTCAGAAGAAAAGTTTTTTTTTTGGACGTGGGAAGATTTCGAGATTTATGGAAGTAAAGGGGAGAAGTAACGGAATGAGAGAGAAATTAGAGTTAGGGATTGGAGGTCGAGGTTAAAATATTTATTTCCAGAAGTAAATCCATTCATCTCAAAATCTTGAAACAAGAACACGTTATTTTTATTCAAGAACATATACTTTGTCCTACGAACAAAACTTGCGCGTAGTAAAATTATTTGCATAATTGATGGAGATTAACTAAGGCAATTACTTAATCAAAACATACAAGATTTTTTGTAAGCACAAATTTTTCATAATGAAAAAGCTGTTTGATAGTTATAAATATTTATTATGGGAATCGAAGAGTTTTATCAACAAAATTCGATCCCAACACTGTGAAAATATTTTAGTTTGGCTGCAACCGAATCACTGCCAAATATGATAATTCCACTTATAGTTGTAACAATAGCAACAACAATTATACTAACATGTATTGTCAAAATTAATATTCAACTTCAATCAATAAAGTTGTAGAAAATTAATCCTTTTCTTTTCTTTAATGAAAATTGTGTTTTTTTATTAAAGCAGAATACATAATTTATGATGCTCTAAACAATTGAATATAAAACTATTAGCGAAAACTATTTGAGTAAAAATACTTCATTATTATGCAATAATTGAACTTTTTCCAAAAATTTTGAGAGTTGGGACCATTTGGAAGATAAACAATGATCATACAAATGAAACTTTGAATAATTTGGAACAATTTCATGCATGTAATCAAATTAGGAAATTCAATCATTAGGTACAAAGAAACTCAGAACTTTTTAGAATGAAAAATGAATATTCATTCGTTTACTCATAAATAAGGATCAGAATATTAGAACAATACTAGGAAAAAACGTATTCAGTGATAATGTACATTAATCTATGAACTTGTGATGAAAAAACAGCAGTTGCATTTGAAGTTTTTCCTCCTTTAGCTTAAAGGCGTCTCTGCAATGTATAATGCGCATAATTTCTTAATTGAATAATATCCCGTCATTAGCCAATATTACTTGCTTATTTGCAAACCTAATTTTTTGACTCTCTGACTTACACAACGAAGTAAAAAAAGATGATCGTATATAAAACGGAAGTCATAAGATTCATGTAACATTCACCTCATGAGTACCAAAATTGTATTGTTATTTTAATAACAAAAAATGCCTTTAAAAGTTAAGTTCTGTATTCATTTAAGAGAAGAAAAATTTTGGAATGATTATCATTCGTACAAACCTTTTTGCACTAATTCAAATATATTTTTCTTCAAAGTTTTTAAGGTATAACTAAACAGAGAAAGCATCTTCAATTAAAGTTTTCAGTGCATTTTAGAATTAATCTATATTTCAATCAATTTGAATTAATATTATAGAACAAAAAATATTTTTTGGAAAATTTTTTCATAAATTTATTATGATTCACTTATGCTTCCTTATATTTTTTGTATTTTACTTCCATTTTAGTATCTATCTAAAAAAATGTTCAACAGGGAATTTCAGAAGATAATAATTGTAGTTTTAATTTTAGGGCAGGGAGTTTCAGTGAAGAAGTATAATTTCACTTGGAACAAGGAATTTCTTACATGGAACAGGAACTTTTGAAACTAATTATAATTCGGATTTAGAAGAGAGGAATTTAAAAAAACCATGCTTTCAACTCGAAATTCGTCGCAGTTTTAAAATTCCCTCTTTTTAATTTTGAATAAAGAAAGTACTTCAAACAGTTTTAGAGCATAGAAGTAGTATTTTGAAGAAGAAATATTTCTAAATTACAACAGAAAACTTTTTTACATTTTTCATTGCAAATTCATCCTTTTTGAGTTGAAAAATCAACTACTTCTTTGAGATTTAAACTTGTTTGTTGAAAATCAAATTTTCTTGTTAAAGTTGCATTATTTCGATTAAAAAATCACCACTGGTTCACATTGTAACTACTTTGTTAAAAATATATTCATCTTTTTTTAAAATTAAACTATTTCTTAAAGGATTTATATATTTTGTGGAATATTCCTCTTTCTTGCAGAAAATTAATCTTTGAAAGTTCCATTTTCTCGCACAAATACATCCATCCCAGTTAAAGATTCGTAACTTTACCTGAGAATTCATCAGTTTAGTTGAAAATTAATTTCTTTAAGTGAATATTTAAATGTTTTCATTTTTAGTGGAAAACTGATTTTTTTCTAGTTTGAGATTCAACAATTTGTATGCAAATTTGTCCTTTTGAATTAAAAATTACATTAATGTGTAAAAAGTTCACAAATTTGTTCAAAATTCTATTGTATAGTTCAAAATTCAACCATTGTGTTGGAAAATTGTACTTTTCGATTGAAAATCAAGTTTGGGTCAAAAAACCAACTATGCTAGTTGAATTCATGTACTTCGTGGAACATTTGTCTTCTCCGTGGAAAATTAATCTTCATGGTTGAAAATTCATCTTTTAACTTAAAATGTATCTATTCCCGTTGAAGATTCATCATTATACCTGAAAGGTAATCAGTTTTGTTGAAAATCAATTTCTTTAACTGAAAATTTGGAAGTTTCAGTTTTGATGGATAATTTGTTTTTTTGAATTGAAAATTAAATTATTACGTTGAAACTTGACACATTTTATTGAAGTTATTTTGGAAGTTAATATTATTCTTCTTCAAACATTTTTCTTTGCGTTTAATAATTTTAGTTATACAGTAACATTTTTCTTCAACATTCATGCAGTTAAAAACTCTGATGTTCAGTTCAAAATTAATTTTTTGAGCTGCAAATATTTATATTCCATGTTTGTTTGGAAATTCCTATTTTTATAATTCGAATTCCAACCATTTCCTTCAAAAATTGTATTTTATAACTATTTATTTTTTGAATTGTAATTTTTTGGTTGAAAATTAATTTTCCGTCAAAAATTGATCTATTCCAGTTAAATGTTCATAATTTCATGGAAACATTCGTCTTTATGGCTTAAAATTCAACTGTTTCATGGTATTGAAAAATCCGCTTTAGTTTATTCTTTTCTATAGAAAATCTAAACTTGCTATTGGAAATGCGTCGATTGCTAGAACGCTAAAAATTAGGATAAAAATTGGTCTTTTCGGATCAAAAATTCAATAATTTCGTTGAAAATTCACATATTTGTTTATAAATATATTCTTTTGTAGAAAATTATATTTTTATTCTAAAATTTATTTTCTTGTTTGGAAGTCATCCTTTTCTTTTATGAAAATGGTGTTTTTTTTTTATTGAAGCAGAGTATATAATTTTCATGAATATTGAACATGAATGAATGTTTCGGAATGAATTTTTCAGTTCGACAAATTCAAATTTGGCCTAGTTGAACATTTAGTTTCATTTAATTCTTTATCATTTTATGTAAAAAATAT
>WSXT02212663.1:0-17604 GCA_011762715.2 Neuroterus valhalla | reverse complement strand
CACTATCGATGTACTAATTATGAAGAAAATCCAAGACTTTACCCCAAAATCCTGTGAATATAATTTGTTTTCTGCCAGAAGTAAAGTTTTAAAAACAAAATGATGAAATCGAACAAGAGAGTTGAAATTTCAACCAAACTTTTGGAATTTTAAACCAAAATATATGATTAAAAGGAATTAATTCCAAAAGAGATGAATTTCCAAAACAAAAAGACGAAATTCAACTAAAATGACAATTATTTACAAAAAAAAAAAGGATCGTCAACTGTTGAAAATTCATTATAAAAGCACTACCGGTTTCAGGCTTTCAACAAATTATACGATTTTTTAACTAAAAAAAGATACATTTCCAACAAAGAAAGATAAGAAAAAATTTATACTAAAAGAAATAAAGTTTTAAAACCAAAAAGATTAAATCGAACAAGAGAGTTGAAATTTCAACAAAGAAAGATTTTTCAGTCAAGAAAAGAGAATAATCTCAATCAAATTGTTAAAGTTCAAGCGAAACAGAATTTTTCTTATACAAAACAGTTGGGTTTGCTACCAGAAAATATAAATTTTCAACAGAAAATTTCAATTTTAATCAAATAGTTTTTAATTTTCTACAGAAATAAATACCAAAAAAGATAATAGGGAAAAATGTATACCAGAAAGAAAAAACTGAATGAAAGAGATGATTTCTCAACCAAGGAATATTTTTCAGTCAAAAAAGGAAAAAAATTTGAAACAAATTGTTGAGGTTCCAAGTCAGAGAGCGAATTTTTTCGAGGCAGTTGATTTTTCTGCCAGCAAATATGAATCTCCAATAAAATTTTCCATGTCCAACCAGGTGGTTCAATTAGTAACCAAAAATGATGCATTTAAAAAATTTGTCAGATTTCTAACGAAACAATTAAATCCTCAACCAAAGAATAAGATTCTCAACGAAACAAGATTAATTTTCAAACGAAAAAAAGAAATTTAAGTAAAATTTTGGGCATTCAACAGAAAAACTGAATTTTCAATTGTCCAAAATTCAAGAAAAAATCGATCTCTTTCACGAAAAAAAATTGTATGGAATGAGATGTTTATTCAATAAATTCTTATGTAAAATTATGCAAGTGCATATATATAACATTTATAATACTTGTTAAAAATATAGACAAATAAATTTCGTATTAAAGAAAAGAAGTAGAAATTGTATACCTACATAATTATACATAAAAATTTGATGAATAAGCAAGTCGAATAGGGTGGATCGAAAAACGCGTTTTTTTCTGTAATACAATTCTAATAGCGCGGAAAACTTGCGCATAGGCGTCATTATAATGCAAAAAAAAAATTTGCCTTATTGCATGCAATAAGGCAAATAAGGAGTATGCAATAAGGTCCTTATTGCATACAAAAAATAATTAGACCCATTACTGTTTAACTGAATTTTGGCAAATGGCCTAAAGTTGCGGGTTGTTCCGTAAAAAAACGATATTTCATGATTTTCGCCGATTTTCAAACATGTTCCAAAATCCATGAAAGTTGCATTTTTGATTTTTAATGATTTGAAATTTTTGTATATTTTTGAAAATTACTGGTACTTTGCTTTCTTCGGTAACTTTAGACCTTCTGCGCGATATCAAATTTTGAAGAAAAAAATTTTTTTTTTAATTTTTTCCTTTAAAATGAAGCCTATGCGCAAGTTTTCTGTGCTTTTAGAATTGTATTACAGAAAAAAAAAGTTTTTCGATCTACCCTAATGTCGAACCATAAAATTTATTCGTGAAAAAACACGATTTTTTTCATAACGGCTATTGAAAAGCAATTTTTATTTCTCAACTTTTTACGCTTGAAAATTTGATTACAAATACTACCCCTTCTTATTTAAAGATTTTTAAAGAAACCTATTAACAATTCTGTTTTGAATGACTTCTTCTCTTACCGTAGAACAGTTCCCTTAGGCAAAAATTTCTCCCATATATTTTTCTTATTTAAGAATAAATCAATTTGTTGGCTCGATCAAACCGAAAAATGATCAAAAAAGTATCTTTACTTCGAGAAAGTTTCAAAAAAGTGAAAGAGTGTTGAACTTCGGAACCTGGCCATTATATAGATGAAAAAAAAATTTGAAAACTAGACTTGTTCCTAAAAAAGGAGCGAAATATGAGAAAAGTTAGTGAGTTCAAAGCCCGAAAATGTTTTCTTTTAGTACCTGGATTACTGGGAGAGTTCGGCACGAGGCAAGGCACATCTATGTTCGGGTCGTCCAAAGACGATTCTGGATTACCCAAGGAATTGCCATTCAAATTCCGGAGGTTGGGCGTCTCGTTCCAAAAGGAAGGTGCGTGCGGATCTAAAGTAGGTAAATCCGGTGGCTGTTCCGTTGGGAAGGTTGCGCTTCCCTGGTGGCCCTTCTGTTTCAAATTTGCTAGGTTATTCAACCATTGCGCAGGGTTTTGACGAAACTGGTTCACTTTGTTGGGATGCTTCTGTAAAGATATGAAATAAAATATAAGAAAGTGAAAGTGTAAAAATATGATAAATTGAATAATCCCAATTCAAATTATTGAATTTTAAAAGCTTCAAACTGGCCATTAAAAACTATAAATGTGAATGACAATAATGAAAATTAGTAATTTCATTTTACAAGTAAAACATCCAAATATTCTAAATTACAAAAAACTTTGCAGCCTTTCTCCCAATAAACCTTTTGTCGAAAATTATTTTTTCCCCCTGTTTTCCAGTCTTTCCCTTTCATCATAATTTCGCGTAAATACGAAATTAATTAATAGAACCCGATAAGTAGATTCAACTATCTTTCGTTGAATGTTCATCCTGAATATATCAAGGTCAACAACTTGCTTGAAAGCCGAACTGCTTTGTGAACATTCCATTGATTGACGGGAAAGTTTTCTTTTTTGGTAGCAGATTAATCTTCTTTATAAAAAATTATTTCTATTAGATGAAGAACCATCAATTTGGTTGAAAACTGTAACATTCTGCGGAAAAATCGATTTTTTTTTTTTTTTTTGTTAAAGATCAATTTTCCGATTTTTAATTCAACCACTCCATTTTTGGTTTACACCTAATAGTTTTGAGATTAGAATGTACTGTTTTGTTAATTAAAAATTCAACTACTTAGTTAACCATTTATTCTATTGGTTGAAGATCTCTCACTTTAGATGAAAATTGAACTATTTTCTTAGTTGAAAACCGATCGTTTTAAGTTTGAAATCAAACTACCTGGTTAAAATTAGGTCTACTCAGGGAAATTTATATTTCAGGGTTGAAAAACCACCTGTTAGTAGAGCATTTCATTTATTAGGTGAAGAATTATCTATTTTCTTGAAAATTGAACAATCTTGTAGAGAATTCATATTTTTTTTGATCAGGACCAATTTTACGATTTTGGTTGAAAACTGATCGTTTTTAGTTTATATTACCTTTTTTCTCTCTTCAAAATTCATAATTTTGGGATTAAAATTCATTTGCTTTCAAAATGGTCGTCTTTCTGGGTTGAAAAATGTAATACGGTTGTAAATTTAACTATTTTCTATAGAATACACCTTCCTGGTTTAAAAATCCAACAATTTGGTTGAAATTTGTTTCCTATTTTGACTAAAAGATCTTTTCTGATTGGAAATTCAACTCTTTTGGTAAAATTGTATTTTTTTGGTTAGAATGCAACTGTATGGTGTAACAAATTATTCAGTTTTGGTTGATGATTCAATTATTTTGTTGAAATTTAGTATATTTTTTGTGGAATTCAAGTGTGGTCGATTGGAAATTGAAATATTGTTCTGTTGGAATATCAGTGATTATAATTTTTCTTTTAGAAGTTGAAAATTCGACACTTTTGTTGAAACTTCGTCTTTTTGGTTCGAAAATTGATCTGTTTTTGTAGACATTTCTGTTTAGTTGATAATTAATCTGTTTTGGTGAAGGCTAAAAAATTCTATCGGAAATTCTTCTTTTTTGGTATAATATAACTATTTTTGAATGAAAATTACAATATTGTTGAAGGTTAAAAAATTCTATCGGAAATTCTTCTTTTCTGGTATAATGTAACTATTTTTTAATGAAAATTACAATATTTTTTTGGTTGAAACATCAACTATTAAGTTCTTTGAAGAGAAATAATCCTTTTTTTCAAATTTAACTGCTCGGTTGAAAGTTGAACAACTTTGTTGAAAATACTTTTTTTCATCGAAGATTCATCCCTTCGGTTATGAAGTAAAATATTTTGTGAAGAATTCTTCTGTTTGGCTTGAAAATTTAACAATTTGCTCTGAATTTCGATTCTTCCTTGACTGAGAAATCTTTTTTGATTGAAAATCAAAACCTTTGTTTGAAAACTCGTTTTTGATGGTAGGGAATTAATCCTCTTGGTTCAAAATTCATTTGCCCTCTTGCAGAAAATTAAACTGTGTTGTTAAGTATTGATTTATCATTTAACATCAGATATTTTTACTTGGAATATTGTTCTGTTGGAATATCAGCAATTATAATTTTTCTTTAAGAGAAGTAATCTTTAATAATTGGAAAATACAATGATTGATTGAAAGTTCAAGTTCTCTGTAAAAAAACCATTTTTTTCTGTTAAATTTGCAAATAAGTTGATTGTTTGGCTGATGGATATTTTCTTTTCTTTTTAATTCAACTATATGGTTAAAAATTTATATTTTTGTGTTCAAAAATTTACCAAATTTGTTCCAAAAATAATTAATTTGTTCAAAATAAAACTATTTAGTTATAAAGTCAATATTCTTTTCCGAAAATTCAACTGATTTGTTGAAAATTCTTTTTTTTTTTGGGGTCGGATCTTCAACTGCTTCTAATAAAGTTTCATCTTTTTGGTTATATCCAATCGACCATTTGGTTCAAAATGTTGAGTCTAATTTTTTTCTCTTCGTAGAGAATTCAATTATTTGGTTGAAAAATCATTTTTCTTGGTTGAAAATTTATATTTTCGGATTTGAAATGTAAAGTATTGTCAACCATTATTTTAGTATGTTCTGTGTTTTATTTTTGGCGTTCATCAAATGAAATTGAAGACAAAATTCTACTTGAGAAGATGGAAAGAAAGGCTCGTATGTATGACGTCACCGTCACCATCTGTGAATTAGTTTTTGAATGGCTCCAAACCAAATTTCATAAAACAATAAAAACAGTTCTGACTATTATCATACCTCTAGGTATTTCTTGGTGCCTGGTTGGGCACAATGATAGGCAATAATCGAAGGAAATTGGCCTTGCATACAAGCTTCTGCAGCCTTGTTTGCGAGAGCCGTGGAGAAGACAAAAATTTGACTCTGCTGCTGCATATACTGAGCTTCTCCACTACTTGCTCCGGTTCCCATTTGTTTTGCGAGCACATTGCTCACTAATGGCTGGACACCACCTTCCGCTGGAATTCCGACATTCGTAGGACATTCTGTTTCAAGGGAAGGAATAATTAAATTAAACACTAAACGTACCATAAATCAGAGTCTTTTTAAATTAGATGGATGTTGGACATGGAAAAATACCTCCGGGTAATTCGTCCGCAGGATTATTATCCTCCTGTTTGACGGAGTTTAGAATTGGTTGGCTAGAGCTGCCATTCTGGTTATCGGAAGTCATGTTGTTTTCTCCGTTTGCGGGATCTAGCGAAGGATCCCTTGGACATTCAGCCGTGTCCTCTGTTGTGGCATCTTCTGTGTTTGCAGAGCTGGATTCTTCCTTTATTTTTACCCGATCCGCATCTGGCTCCTCCTTTACCACTGCGGCGGGTGCACAACTAGGTTCGCTTGCTTTCTTTTCCGTCTTCATTTTTGCAGACTCAGATCGGAGCTTCTGTCATTAGACTTTTGCGCGATTTAGATTGACCATACTCATGGTCGGGACTTATCTGTTGATGATAAAAAGTGATATTTTATTAATTTGAAACTAATCTTGAATGCGATTTTGCAGCATTATTTGTTGTGGAGAGGGCCGGTTGCAAAAATCATCCTTAAATGATATTGAACAATCTGAATAATTTGCTACAAAAAAAAAACCTTGCTTATAATATTTTACTGTTTTTCAAAGTCTTGCCATTATCAGCAAATAAATGATTATTTTTTACATGGTAGTTATCAGAGAAATTGCAAACATCGATGGAACTTCTTGAGAAAGTTAGTGTCATTTTGTATTGACTTATATCAAATATACCAACACTAAGTTACTGATAATTTCAACTAAATATTTATTTACGTAGTGGAGTTTTCGCTGTTTCATTGAATTTTCACAAATAAAAATGATTATACATCTGAGGCATGTCGATAAAAATGAACTTACTGATAGAAAAAAAAATTTCAACGTCAAAGAATATTTGTCATGTGTCAATATACGTTGCGAGGTGAAGTTTCAGATAGTAGAAAATGTAAACAAATAAATAAGCCTGGGTTAGAAAAATGTAAACAGGCATACGAAATCAAGTGAAGTATTTGAAAACAGTATTGTAATTGATTCAACTATTGACTTTATATCAAATAAATAATATAAAAATAATGCACTTTCTTAAATTTGGAACTCTGAAGAGAACTTTCTAGAATTGCGTTTTAGTTTCAAAATTTGTATGCAAACTTTCTTGTTTTTTTTTCTCTCATTTTTTTCATTCGAACATAGTATTTATAATTCAAACTATTCTACAAAACTCTGAAATCCGTAAATTTGTTTTAAAAACATCAAAAAATAACTTTAGTGGTAACACCGAAATTCACTATATAATAAACTGAAAACTGAATTGGGCATAAAAAATGTAAAAAAATGTTATGTCATGGTGTCTAAACGACAGGTCTTTCCCCGACTTTAAACAAAAAAATTGTTCATTTCTCCCAGTCAATTGGGAAGTGTACAAAAGATCCGAACAATTTCCGAACATAACCATATTTTCCAAATCAGAATATTGAAGTAACAGAATATATGAAACCACTTTTAATTCTCGTGTTAGTTCAAAATCTTTCAGTCATTTCCCTGTTTTCCTTATCATATAGAAATCCTGCATATTACACAAGTGTATTTATAATTTTTGTCTATAATTTGGACCATAAAACAAATAAAAATTATCGTAGGAATGAGAAATACATCTTTAAAACAAAACTCTGATCCATGTGTATACATAATTTTAACTCATAATTTGGATCTCAAAACAAATAAAAATCATCACAGAAATAACAAATACAACTTTATAACACTAATCTTCAAATTTACTCTATATTGATCATAAAATGGCCGTATCATCCACAAAAACAAATACTAACTGCACTAACAGCCGTGCAAGTTTTTCAAACTTGTTGAACATCTTGTTTTCTCTACTGTTTATTTGCTTCTTTTTCCCCCAATTAACACATTTGTATGAAATTCATTATCACTAGATCTTTTAATTTGGTCCAGAACCAAATCTCAAAACTAACTTTACCAATGACACCCCAATTCAGTGGTTCTCTTAAATCATTTGTTTTGCTTTTTTTTATGTATTTTCAAAGGAAGTGTCTATATGTACCCAAAAAAATCCGGATATTTGCACCGAAATTTCGATATAAATAGCCCTCTCCAAAGATCCTAAAATTTGTACAAAAAAATCCGGCTATTTGTACCGGAATTTCGGTACACGTAGCCACGGCCATTTTTGAACATACGAATATTTTAAATTTGAATCATATCCAGCAATCTTAAAATTCCCCAATCTGCTCTAAAAGTCAAACCCAGAAATAAGTTTTATTAGCATGCTCCAATATACTCCAAATATACCAAATTTTGCCTTTTTTACCTATTGCACCAAAACCTTTTCGAATCAAAAAATGTCGTAGAACTGGTATAATTCGAACTCTTGAAACTTGTAAAAAAAAAAGAAGTTCCATAACCTTCAAATCAATCATAAAATCTATCGAAATTCCCTTATCCCTCCTACATTTACATATCCACAAGGTCTGAACTACCCACCTTGCTCCAATTTTCACTCAGACGAACACTCAAACTCAAAAAAATTCCTCAACGATGAACAAAAACAAAACTTAGATCATTATATCACTCTTTGCATGACACTTGGTCTCGAAAAACTGAGGTATGTTTAGAAACGTGATTGCTTACCCTTTCGACAACAGAGAGCTAATAAAGTTCTGCTGGACTCCAAAATTCACGAAAATTGATAATCACAAACTTATAAATGTGCGTTCGTTGTGCTCAGGAGCGCGCGAGCGAGCATTCTCGTAGAAGATTTTCGCACTGAATTGTGGAGGACTGTGATTTCTAGTGTGCACTAGGAGTCAGCGTGATTCCGGTTGGCGGGCATCGGAGCTTCGGAATTGACCTCGCATCCGATCCGGAAAACCAGGAAAGAAAAGGAAATCAGATACCACGATTGGAAAGCGGGTCTGAAATCTTCGAAGGAAGACTTGCAAGTGCGTTCGATCTCGAGGAGTTGGAAACGGGCGAAACAGCCAAATGTCACCCCCGGGTCCAGGATAAATAGGAAGCGCGCATCTCGCCTGTCTGAACTTGTCTCCTTGGTGCAAGTGAACTCGTTTTAATAGACCTTGAAGACCCAAAACATCCGAACTGGGGCCAACGCACGCCGCACTTGAATCTTGAAGAATTGTTCTTCAACTTTATTTGTCACTTCATGGTCGCTTTCAGTCGCTTTGATTATTTATTTCTTTTACGCACGGCTGCCAACTGTATCTCGTTCGATTCCTCCCGGACCCCATCATAAACTAGATGCGGTGAGAGCACTAGCGCACCTATAATCGGTATCACTGTACTAAAAAAAACCCATTGATTAAAAAGAGAGGAAGATATTTCTCGTTCCGTCTAACCAATAGCATTTGTTTAGTTCAGTGGTACTGATTATAGGTGCGCTAGTAGTCTTGACGCATCTAGGTTATAAAATCTCTGGTCGATTGCACTATCGCTGGGATCACAAGTACTATTTTGGTCGTTCTTTTCTCAAATTTACCCTTCCCCGACACCCCTCGAGTAAACATTTCAAGGCGTTTTTCATCCTTTTTTTGTCATGAACGAGACGCTAAGGGGAAATTCCAATCACTGGGATTCTAATGAAAAATCGTCGGTCATGAAATTTCCCAAACGGATGTCTTTCTTGACTCGCTAAAAGGTGAAATTCAGTTTTTTGCGTTTTTTGTGAGGTTCCCTAGTTTTGCTATATAGGCGAAAATACTCCGAAAATTAAAAATAACTCAGTAGTTGAAAGAGGCGGTAAATTTAAAAGGTCCGGTACACGGATCACACATTATGTACACATTATGTGGTTAGAGTTGTTACGTCAGCTGGAAATATGTCTACATGCCGGAGGCCAAGCAATAATAGAAATTGCATGAGACGAAACTTTTTTTTTCAACTTGGAAGTGAATGATATCGAATGATATTTCCCCATTAGTGTATTTGAAAATTTTTTATGTCAAAAGCTATTTAACTCATGAATGAAATCGTTACTTCCTAGAATAATCGATTCTATTATTTTTTGAAATCTCTTTTGAAAATAAAAATATTATTTCAGTGCACTTATTTATGGTGTAAAATTTTTTTTTCCAGATAATTGAAAAAAAATTTTCTGCCCATACAATTGGTATTATTGTTTGGCCCTCAGCGTTCAGACATCTTGAGTTTATCCTTAGTCCGTGCTTTTTAAATTAAATTTTAAACAAAAATGTGGTATTTTCCAATACTTTAAAGTTATCGGTTCTCTCTGTTGTAAATATATTCGATATATGGATAGAACTTTGAAAATTGTACGACTGCAAATTGCAACGTGCCAAATTTTCCATTTTGTTTATTTACATTTATCAGGGTTAATCATTTTCGACTGAATATGTTCAACACTATTCTTCTGGTGCGAATAGACGACACTTTTTGTTAATTTTTTTATAAAGACTGGTAATGACGTCTGACGAATTTTTCAAATAAATAACCTAGATTCAGAAACAAAATGGCGAATAAATAAATGTGAATACCTATGGAGTTGGTTTCTGCATCGGTAAAACAGTTTTTCTCATCCTGTTTTACCGAAGTTTTTTGAATTAGAGTTGAAAGAAGAATGAGAAAGGAATGGAGAAAATATAAAAGGAGGGACAGAGAAGGAATATTTCACTTCTACTCCAAAAAATTTTTACAGCGATCAATCATCACCAAAGACGGTTTGACTTACATTTATGCCAAGAGAAGGTGCAATATTTATCAACAAATTATTGAAAGAAATGGTTTTTTCAAACTCGCAGACAGTTTGTCGGATTTCTTGAACACTATGGGATTGTATTTTCAATTTCTTTTTTATATTAGACATTTATTGTAAATTGAACTGAAAGACAGGTGTGTATGACACTTTTTCTTAACAACTTGAAAAACTATCAACCCTACTGATTTAATCTAATTCAAAGGGAGAATGTTAAAAAATTTCGGAGCTTTAACTTTTTGGTTATGATTCTAAGCTTACGAAGTATTTACACATTCATTTTTGAGTGAAAGTGCTGAAAATTATTCTCAATTAAGTTACTCCTCAATTATTTATTTAAGAACTGTTTTTAGACAATTTCCGAAATTTCTGCATTTCATGCAATTTTTGAGACATTTCAAATTCGACCATACATGGTTTTGATGATCTTGATAGTTTCCAAAAAATATTTATTTCTTTTCTGTTAGTAAATATATTTTAAAAAGTGAGATTGAATGAAATTCGTAGTTTTTCATGATATAATACAAATTATTAGCTACATCAGAATACTAATGTGGCAGAACGTTTGCTGGATTGTGGGATTGTATTTTCAGTTTTTTATTTAATTGTTAGACGAAACCTCTTATTAATACAACTGAATGAAAGATGTCTATTGCGTTCTTTCAATTTTTGCTACACTGTGAGAAAGTAGAAATTCTAGGGATTCGAATTGCTTTAATTTAGAAAATGTTTACAAATTTCGGAGTCTCAACTTTTTGGTTATGATTCCGAACTAACGAAATTCACATAGTGATTTTTGACCGAAAGTGCTGAAAATTATTCTTAATGGAGTTAAAACTTACATGCTGGGTACTATAATTATTTTATATTTAATTATTTTCCATTATACTGAAATGTTCAAATAGTAAGATCATCAGAGATTTTTGTTTTTTCGTTATTAAATGAAAATTATTAACTGCGTCAAAGCTGAAGTCACAGAAAGCTTGACGGATTTCTTGAATTCTGTGGCATTGTATTTTCGATTTCGCCTTTAATTGTGAGGCAAATTTTTGTGAATACAACTTAAATTAATGTATATTTATTTCCACAATCTGAGAAACTAGTTTCAGTTTAAATCGCTTTAAAAAGAATTATGAATAGAATTTTTGCTTCAAATTTCTTATTAATTTTTCATCTTACGTTTCGGTAAAGAATTTGATGGAGATCTTGGGATGGTTCGAAAAAAATAAAATAAAAACAATTAGATAGCTACGGATATTTCTCTCAAGCAATGGTCATGATTATCTTTATGATTTTCACAAAATATTGAACTCTTTCATTTTTATATATCCATGGACTAAAATTATCATAGATCTTTATTTTTTTATGGTCGAATAAAAAATGTTAGCAAAACTTCAATCCATCTTTGTCATTTTTGTTTCAGGTTTTTAAAAAATGGCACAGTTGGAATTAGATCCACAATTTACCCAGGGTTTGCGGTATTTGCACTCGGAAAATAAGGATTCAGTAGAACAATTAAGATTCCTTCTGGATGAAGCGATTAGACAAAAGCATGGTGCTACTAAAATGCTCTGCAACGTTATACACAAAAAGGTCCTTTTTGATTTTGCCTGAATTTCAATCATAAGATCAAAAATATCTTTTTGATCTCGACATCTTTCAGAATATTTTATCCAAAATTTGTGCAATAACGTTTTGAATCGGACCGATTCCGCCATGAAATCAACCACTTTAAAGCATAAACTATTAAAATAGTGTTGGAAGAAAATATAAAAGCATAATATTAAGAATTATAAAAATAGCAGGCTTCGAAATTCAAACTGTTTCACTCTTTTGATACTTTTTCAAGCATGGCTACTTTTTTGTCACTTTTTTCGCTAAGCTGATGTAAAAGACTGTAAAAGACAAAATACGAGTTCAATTCATCTGTATTAACCAGCGTTTCCATGTTCAAGCCAAATTTTCAAAAATTCATCTCTGTATCGGGATGTTTATTTATTAAATTATCATGTAAAATTATGAGAATGAAACCTTTTTCACATTTGCTTCTAATACCAAATCCATCTGTTTAAAATTGAAGTTAATTGAAAATTCAATTTCAAACAGATAATTTTACATCAGAATTAAATAAATGAACACTTCAATCAATGAAAAAATAGGGAAAAGAGTAGATTTTTTTATAAAACGGGTCATCGTTTGTTTCTTGAATTATCAACAGTTAACCATTCTTCTTCTTTGTTGAAGATTCATCATTTTGGATGAATTTCGTCTTATTAGTTTGAAATTCACATTTATGTCTTTAAACTTTAACAATTTGGTTAAAACTGTTTGTCTTTATTGCCTAGGAAATCTTCCTTAGTTGAAAATGTAACTATTTTTGTTGGAAAATTGAACTATTTGGTTGGAAATTAACTTTCCTGTTAAACATTCATTTTTTGGGTTGGACATTTTTGTTCTTTTTTCAGTTGATAATGAAACTATTGAGTTACAAATTCATGTATTTTGTTGGAGTTCCGTCTTTTCCAATAGAATTATCTTACGTTGAAAATTTATATTTTTAGTTGAAAATTCAGCTGCTTGATAGAAATTTGAACTGCTGTGTAAAAATTCTTTCTTTGGTTGAGAGTTTTTTATTATTCTGTTTGAAGTTATACAATTTTGTGAAAGATTAATTTATTCTGGTAGAAAATTGGTCTTTTTAGTTGCATACTTTACTTCTTTTCCGAAATTTTGTTCTTTTAAGTCGAAAATTCAACCGTTTTGTTGAAAATTGAATAAGATTGGTTATAATTGGTTATTGGTTATTTTGGTTATAAATTAACTTTTTTGTTGAAAATGCATACTTTCTGTATTGGTTGAAAGTAGAACTACTTTGTGAAGAATCCATTTTTTGTTTTTAAAAAATTCAACTATTGAGTTACAAATTCATGAATGTATATTGTTGAAATTTCGTATTTTCAGCTTTTAATTCTCCGTTGAAAATTCATGATTTTGGTTGAAAATCCAACTGCTTGGTAGGAAACAGAACTTTATTGTAAAAATTCTTTCTCTGGTTGAGATTTAAATTACCCTCCTGGTAAACAATTTGTCTTTTTGGCTGCAAGTTTGACTGCTTTGTTGAAAATTTGTGATTTAGTTGCCAATTCAGCTATTTCTATAGAAAATTGAACTATTTGGTTAAAAGTTGAACGGCTTTGTTCGAAATGGTGAAAGGAATCACTTTTAGAAAGGCTATTTTTCTAATACTTTTCTTATTTCTGAGGATGGTTTCTTTCCTAGAAAAATACTTCTTTGATACTTTTTCAGTTCTATGGATAATACTGAAGCCTGGAATAGTAATCTACAGTACCTTTTACATTTTGCAGATTTTGAAACCATATAAATGATAGAAAGATATTTGTTGGAATAAACTATATAAATAATATAAAAGAAATGTGTAAAAATTCTATAATTGATTCCAACAAATATGATGATCTTCTTACCAACTGTTTGCTTGCAATTCTGCCAAAAGTAAAAGTTACTGTAATTTTCTATTCTCATAATTCTTAAACCATTTTTAATATTTTATACTTTACAACAAGCAATCTGATGAGGGAATTAGTCCGATTCCGAAACGGTATTGTACAGATTGGGAATAATAGTTTGGAAGAAGTCGGAATAAATGAAGTTTTTCCTGAAGAATTCTAAAGAAAATCTGAATTTGTAAATAAATTATTCGAAAATTCTAGTATACGATGGAAGAGCCTGTTTTGAGTGACCACAGTAGTGGAAGCAGTAAGAAGAGTAAAAGTTTATCCTCGAAGCATTCGAGCAAATCAAGTAAAAGCAGTTCTCCAATAAACGTGCCAGCTCGTGATACTCCTCCGGATGCTTTGCAGTCAGATGATAATTTGGCTCTCGAAATTCTAGAGGACGACTTGACGTGTGTCGTCTGCAAGGGCATGGATGTTGGAGCTAGGAACAGACTCGTAGAATGTGCAGTTTGTCACTTTTTGTACCACCAAGAGTGTCACGTATCTCCAATTCTAGATTCCCAAATTGACGTTCCTGGAGTCACGTGGCATTGCTTCTTATGTACAAATAGTCAACAACAGGTTTGTCTTGATTCGAAGACCTTTCAGTCTTGAAAATAAAAAATTGGTACCATTTTCAGGGTCTTCGCCTGACTGTGAATTCGAGAGAACGTGGTTACTTATATTTTATTGCTCTAATTCTGAGTTGAAACAGTAAATTTTTTAATGTAATTCAAGACAAGGTATTTCAGTGAAGAAATATAATTTTGAGCTTGGGGAATTATTATTTTCAATTTCACATAAATAGATATTTTCACGAGGCAATTTTCGCAACGAATTAGATTTTTTACTATATGACAGGAAATTTTTCAAAAGATTCTTAATTCTGATGCAGAGGAAAAAAATTTTTGTTGAATCTCTGTACCCGGTCAGAATTTGTTATAATTTGAGATTTCCCTCTTTGAACTTACTGAGTTCGGCCAGAGAATGAATGAATAAAATCTAATAAAAATTTTCGTAAAGAATTGTCAATTTTCACTTCAACAGGGAATTTCATAGAGAATCATAATTTTGTCTTGGAATAGATTATTTTTGACATGGAACAGGAAATTAAGGAAACTAATTCTAATTCTGATTAATGAGGAGTGAATTTACAGAAGAAATTCCTGTTTCCTAGTTCCAAATTAGAATTTTTACTTCGGAACAAGCAATTTTCATATAAAATTGAAATTTTCACTTCAGAACAAGGATTTTTTAAACTATGGAACGGGGAATTTTCGCAATTAATCATAATTTTCATTTTGTAACAGTGAATTTTCTTGAAGAATTATGATTTAACGTGGAACGGGAATTTCGGAAAATAACTGGAATTCTCATTTAAGAGGAGGGAATTTGAAACTTTAAAAATCGTTCGAAATCAGTTAAATGTTTTGAACTATTTCGAATCAACTCGCAAAAATTAAGGAACTGACCGGGAAATAACCATGAATGTGAAATCCTCTATCGTGTAGACACCCTTATTTTTCAGCAATACTTTCATGTTTTGGTTTTCTTTCCAGGTTACGAAGGAAAGATCATCGCCAAAAACTGTATCAGAGGGAAAGTCGAAAAAGGAAAAGAAATCGTCGAGTGAGTATCGCATGGTGTGACGATCCAAAATGAAGATAAAGGAGCGTCTATTAATTACGTAAGGATTTTTTGGGCGAGAGGGGGTTACAAAAATCTAACGAGTCCTCACTTCGTGAAGAGGCGGGAGAGTAGAAATAATTTTTAGGCAAGTTTCCTCTTTCCAATCTTTTCTTACAACGATTCTAATTGGGACGAGTTTTGGCTGTTGAAATTACTTCTGACACTTGAGGAATCCCTGGAAATCTTTGAAAACCCGTGAATTCTTTTCAAAATGTAGTTAATCCTTTAAAATTGGTTAAATCATGTGAAAATTCTTTGAAATTCTTCGATAATGGATATCATACATAATCTCTTGAAATTCCTATAAAACGATTCAGCCTTCCGGAAACCCTTTACAAGTTTTTGGGTTTCCATGAAATTTTTAGAATCCTCAGAATCCTCACATTCCTTGAAACCTCCAAAAATTTGTTAAATTTCTTGAAATCCCGTTAAATATTTCGAAGTAGAGATTCCTTTAAAAATCATTGCAATCTTCAAAAATCTCTCAAATCTTGTAGTCAAGTAAAATTAGGATTTGATTATGCAATTAAAGCGGGAAAGACGGAATTTTGTGTGGGTGTTGGGTGTCAATTGTGAGTCTAAATCCAAAAATGCGACCTTCTGACCCTTGTGGAAAAGCCGCCATTTTGATTTTAAGGGATGAATTTGTTTTTCGGATTTTACGACGTTAATACACTTTTTATCGAAAAAAGTGTTGAAACTTACTTTATGGAGAATAAAATTCTCTACAAATTATCATTCATACAATTTCTCGATATTTCCAATAGTTAATTGACAACAGGCAATTAACTGTGGAAGAGGGGGATGAAAAATCCTGAATTTTGGAATAACTCCCTTTTTTTCATCGCGATCCAAAAATTATCGTGACAAAAGTTGTAGAGGTTAAAATTATGAAAATTTACATAGTAATAACTCAGAATTAATGGTCTGAAAAACCTTTCAATTCTTTTGTGAAGACTAGAAAAATTAGAAAATATCGAAATATAGAAAGGAATCATAATTTTGAAACTTCAGATTTCCAAAAATTCTATTTCTGCATGTTAGAATCCCAAAAATTGAAGATTCGGGTCTAAAGTTCCAAATCCCGCAGTCCGCGAATCCTAGGGAAATCCTATTCCAAAATTCAGGATTTTTCACCCTCCTCTTCCTCAGTTAATTACCTGTAGGTAATTAACTATTGCAAATATCGAAAAATTGCATGAATGCAAATTTGTAGAGAATTTTATTCTCCATAAAGTAAGTAATGACACTTTTTCGATAAAAAGTGTATTAACGTCGTAAAATCCAAAAATCAAATTCATCCCTTAAAATCAAAATATCGGCTTTTCCACAAGGGTTAGGAGGTCGCATTTTTGGATTTAGACTCACCATTGACCACCTGACACCCACACAAAATTCCGTCTTTCCTACTTTGATCGCATAATTCATCACATTTTTCGTCTAATTTTACTGTAAGACTTTGTTTGAAAATTTCGACACCTTTTATAATCGCTTGGAATTCCTTAAAACTCTTTGATATTCTGTAAATGTTGTGAAATCCTTGAAATCCTCAAGATCCCAAAAAATCAGGTAAAACCTCAAATTCCGTGAAATATTTTGGAATATTATGAGGTCCCTTCAAATTGTTTAAATCACTGCAAAATTAATTGGAAACTTTAAATCCTTGGAAATCTTACCGAATCTCTTCGATTCCCTCCAAATATTTCCAAATTCAATGAAAACCTTCGAAATCACGTGAAAAATCTTTTGAAATCTTAAAAACTGTTTGTTTGAAATCTTATCGTTTAATATCCCTGAAAATATTTAAAAATCCATTGCAATATTTTAAAAGCAATTGAAGTTTCTCAAAATCAATCAAAAACCTTCATAAATTTGGAAATCTTCAGAAATTCCGTTATATCTTTCGAAATCCTCAAAAATCCGTGGATATATATCTCTAAAAATCCTTCGATATTGCCTGAAGCCATTAGAAACGCTATAAATCTCTTAAAATCTGTTTCAATGCCTTAAATTCTTTTGAAATCCCTTAAAATCTCAAAAATCCCCAAGAAGCTTCGGAAATATTGTTAAGTTTCGTAAAAATGTTGCAGTTTTTCAAAACACTTTCTAGTTCTGTAAATACCTTACAATACCTTGAAATATCTTTCATTTGAAATCTTACGGAAGAAGGGTAGGGGGTCACAAAAATTTTGAAAAATCTCACATCAGGAGGGAGGGGGGGGG
>WSXT02212652.1:0-17607 GCA_011762715.2 Neuroterus valhalla | reverse complement strand
TGGACTCATCAGTAAGGCAACGTGAAATAAGCCCCGCCTTAGACGTTCTAAAAAGATGACGCTCTAAAAAATCTAATACTTAAAGTTGAAATAAAATGTAGGTGTTAAATGGTGTTGACCAGTGCTTATTCAAAATGTGAAAGATGGAAGAAGGTGTCGATAATATGGTCTTTGAAAATAAGAAAAAAAGTGGTATTTTTGAAAAAAAAAGTGATATTGTCACAATATCAACGTTTCGTCCCGGGCTAATCTCACTGGACTCATCAGTAAGGCAACGTTGAAGAACGTTCAAGTACGTTGAATATTAAGGATACGAGCAATAAATGGAGGATCTAACTATATAATGATTTTGCGAATGAAACAGGGAAGCAAAAATACTAGTGAAAGCAGGCAAAGATGAAAAATTGAAGAGGAAGGAGTTACAGAAATTCATATATAATTTAAAAAATAAGAAATTATTCTAGAAACGGGTTAAGTAGACTATGAAGTGAAGTAACAGCACTGGTTTATTCAAAATTAGGAATGCTGATGGTGAAGTGGTAGTGACTTTGGGCAAAGTAGCCGACAAAATAAGTGTTTTTTTTCTAGGAGCTGTTTGTAAGTCAGGCCATGGAGAATAACAACAGTGAATCAGAAGACGATATATTAGATAACCTGCTCGTAGATAGCGAAAGCAGATTTGATATCGACATGATATCCATGATTGAGACACTGAAAAATAGTAAGGCTGCCGGTGTGGATGGGTTTACCCAGAGGTACGCCACCCCAGTCATTA
Source organism: Neuroterus valhalla (assembly GCA_011762715.2). Taxonomy (NCBI): domain Eukaryota; kingdom Metazoa; phylum Arthropoda; class Insecta; order Hymenoptera; family Cynipidae; genus Neuroterus; species Neuroterus valhalla. The sequence goes on along the minus strand of WSXT02212652.1, from coordinate 16,832 downwards.
TATCATACAGACAGTTGGTTCCAAACTTGACTCAACGGGCAAAATCTGAAACTGAGGCGCTGATTGCAGTTCAGGAAATATTGTGTTTGAATTCTGATAAATGATTCGGAAGCGTCAGCGTAGCCAAATTGGCAGTAATCCGCTTACCGTAACAGATTTTGGAAAGTTTCTAGAATTCTCCTTTTTTTTCGTGAGATTACTTCGTTGAACGTTGGAATTTAACTAACAAAGTTGTATTTGACAAGTTAGAGTATGAATAATCATGGTGTAAACATAAATATGGAAGTAACAGGAAGAACCAGATATTGTTGTATTTAATAAGACCTTTTTTACTTTGCTCACACGATGAGAAGTTAATTGATTTATTATTACAAAAGCTGATGTTTATATTGCTTCAACATTCCAGAAACGTGAATTAACTTTTAAAAATCAATAAAATTCTGCCATTCAATGTAAATTCAAATAAGATAGTTTGAGGGAAGGCGATCAGCGCCAGAGTTCCCTATTTTCCTCGCTGAGTAAATTTATTGGAAATGATAATAGAAAGTGACCATAAAACTGCATACGTCATTCAAGTGTAACACGCTTGTGGTCAATTGGGGGCAAAGCAAATTTCAATTCGAAAATCCTAAATAGCTTTAGTACTCGACATTAGAGGACTTAGAACTCCACACTATTGAGAAAAAATTCAACTTCAAACTAATAAAAAATAAAAACAAGAATTTCGCAAGTTACCCGAAAGATGAAAAGACGTACGTCAACTTAGATTACTTCATGAGTGAATAAAGACGATTTCATTTTTTCAAGGCATTTTCAAAATATTTGAGACTTATGTTGATAATTTGACATTTAGGAAGAAACTTCTCGAGAGCGAGGCAAATTATATAATTACTAGTTTCAGATAACGCTTCCGAATTTTCGTTAGTCCATTGTTTGTTTCAAAATGTCAGCCCGAAAATTTGAAGCGTGTCAAGCATGTCAAAATTTATTCAAAGTGATTTTTTGAAAACGTTTCATGGAAAGTACTTGGGTTATTTAAATAATAATTATTGAATCAAACTTTGTACATGTCCGAATCTAGCAAGGATGCTCCAAGCATCCTACTTTCACCGCCTAGGTCGTTAATGTATCTTGAGGATGCTGAAGAAATATGGACAATAATAACCAAGAGGTATCCAAAAGCTGCACCACTTTTGTGTGAAATGGAATCAGTGCTTGATCATGCAGAAGACCTTCTCCAACAACTTCAATCACCGAGCGATCTGGGAATTGGTACAACAAAAATAAAGCTTAGACACAACAACCTCACATGCTCTCTGCTATGCAGAAATCCTCATTTTTGGCATTCTTATTTTCTCTAAATAGGAAAGGAGATTTCCTTTTTCTTTTCCAAAAAGTGATCATATTTCTCCCTTTTTTTACCTCCATTCACTATCTGAAACTTGTTATTCTCGTCCAATTTTTCTTCCCTTATACTTTTTCTGAATACTCTAGTACTTTTTCTTCTTTTATGATTCATACCACTTATTTTTGCTTTTCAAATCATCTGCCATGTTTCTACTACTTGTCTTTCCCTTTCTCTTTCTTTCCCCCAATTCCTTAAAAACTAAAGTCCTATCTATATCTCTTTCCAGAGAAAATTCTGTTTTTCCTCCTTTCCGTCTCGTTATTTCCATTGACTTTCTTCTCCATCCTTCCACCTTCTTTGAACATCTTTCTGCTAACTCGTCTTCCTCGCATCCTACCTCCCTTGGCTTCCATCAAACTTCTATTCCCTCTTTTCAGATCATAAACTGAATAATTCCCTTTGTCCACCTAAAACCTTCTTGTAACTTCCTTATCTCTTCCTTTTCCTTTACACCTATATGCTCCGCATCCTAAAATGAACCATACGAGTAGATGGAAGAGACAAATCCTTCTTTAATCTTCCCGGAACATCCTTTTTCCATCTTTATTTTTCTTTTTTTTTCTACAGCCCTGTAATTAAGTTCCGTATCGATATTTATCCTCTTAGCATGAGCGACACTTCCCTAAGATCTTTAAATTTCTTCTCAGACCCAATTTTAAATCTTATTTATAACGAAAAACCTCCTTATCCTTTATTATTTTGAACACCCTAATCATTTATCAGACGAAGAACAGACAAGGCCTCCGAACTACCTACCTTGTCTTCTCCTTTTGAACTGGAGACATTTTTAGAATCAGATAATATCTCATGCTTGTTTCTTGTTTTTCATGAATTCAAAAAAAACTTTTTTTGACTGAAAATAATGGCAAACCTCCTTAAATCTTAGAAAAGATATTTTCAAATGATTAATTATCAATTGCATATTCGAATCACGATTTTCGTTTCGAAGTATTCTCAACTGACGAATCATTGAATGTGGAGGAATCTAAAGAAATGGTTTCAAACAAATCTGATATGGGTGAAAATTTCGTGAGTAAAATAAAAATCAAATAATTACTCAATTGGATCTTCAAAATCGTGAAATTTTTTCGATTTGATGTATAACCGATAATTTGGTGAACTTAGGTAGCTGTAAATGATGACTTTAAAACGCCAAGTATACTCGAAACAGAGAATTTCAATATAGACTATTTAGCTTCAGCTGAAACAGATTCCTTCCTTCAGGAAGAGCAGGATCATAGGCAAGAAAATTTAGAAAATCCTGATCAACAAAAATCAGATGGTAAGAAGACTTCATTTTCTTATGGAAATTAGAAGAAAATAATTATTCATATTTCTTTTGTAATCAATATACATAAGGGTTATCCAGATTCCGTTTTAAGGTAGTTGTCTTGCGACAGTCACATTCAAAAGTTTACGCTCAGATAGATGCAAGAATTGACAATTTCTCTTCTCACCGTTAGTGAACAATTTTAATTGAGTTTGTTCACTCGCATAGAAGCGTCCTATACAGATACACGCATTCATAGTAACAGTTCCTTAGGCAACGACAATACTGCCTAACCCTATTATGTGCCACGCGAGAACAGCAAAAAATATTCTTTGCAGCATTACATCTTTCATAATAAACGACCAATAATTCTTATTTTTTGAAATAAAATTCACACGATGTTTTTCTGTATATGTTTAGTTTTTAAGCTCAACGGTAAGCTTTGTTTCTATACTAGACTTTGTAATGTGGTGATTGCACATGTAAGCTATTGAAGACCCATGCAAAAAGTACTAAACATATTTGATCGTATTCGACTTTTGAAACGGTAAAATCAGCTGTATAGGGGATGAATCGTTAGGTAACAATATTTTCTACATATTCTGAAAATTTTAGACAATCCGTAAGTAAAGTCCCATTTCGGCGCAACTACCTCAATCCCACTTTGTACAATATACCTAATTATTCCTTAGTCGTTCAACAAATTATAGAAAATGTATTCGGATTATATTTGGAGGGTGCTTGATCGATATTCATTTTATTTCGACCTCAATTTCAATTCCCGCTGGAAACTGTTGTATTGTTTTCTTGAATAATATGTGAGTTTCTAGTTACGTTTTAAAATAATCTTGTTGCCCTCCGCCTGTACCCCGGTGCCACCGAACTGACCGGTCGTTCATATTGTTACCGCAGCCGGACATATTTTGTATAGGAAGTGACTGTGTTTCTCAATTTTCTTACATTAATTTAGCAATATTTCGTTTCCACGATGGTTATTTGTGCCGTATTTGGCTGTTCTGAGCAGTCAGCTTTCGTTAAATACTTCAAGGCAAATAAAATTGCTCCAACATGAGAACAGGCACCTGAATTCCTTGCTATACACATGCAGTGGCCTGTTATAATCTCCCCATCCCGTTTTCCTAAGAGCCAACAGTTTAAAGGTCGTTCTGATGTGCATTGTGAATGCCTCGCCTGTAAAATTGAATGACTAATTGATCTGGAGAAAAAAATTTTGCATAAAAATAAAACCCATGCAAAAACTTGCTATTCAATGTCGAATTAATTTAACTTTAACTCTCTTCATTCTGTGGATTATTTATCATAAATTGTATTCATCTATCCTTCAATGTATTAAAATTGATAAAAGATAGTTACATCAATAAAAATCTCCATTATATTAGAAAAAGTATGGAAACGATGAAATTATCGGGCTATCAACCTAACCTCTTCCTTTGGAGGAAAATATCATTATTTTTTCTGTTCATTCTCGTGATTATTCATTGTATTATTTATTCCTTGATTTATTAAAATCCATTTTATAAATAATAAATAATGATCATGCTGTGAATTATTGTAGAAATTAGTATGAAACCGGAAAAATTCTACCAAAAGTGCCATTAGGTGAACCACTTACATTGGAACAAACTATTACATTTCCACTTGATAAACACCTTGTTTTAATACACTGAATCTAGCCATCAGTGAAAAAAATTATGAGCCTCCGTCGATTTGTAAGCCTTAAATTGTTCATTGGTTAAAAAGTCTGTAGTATCTACCAAATAAGTCAGAAGATCTAAAGCGGTATAACTGCGGGTATTTCACTTTCTTCCGTTGATAAATCACTTATTTCCAACGAATACGGATCAATACCTTCACATAACGAGACTCTTTCTTTATACCGTGTAAAATCATTATCCGTAAGACTAGCAGAATAGTTATTTCCAAGTAAATTTTCCATTTTCCGGGATTTGGCCTATATTGCAGATGCACCAAAGCTGACTGAGCGGTATCAATATGGCCGCCGTAGCAGGTTGACGGTGGTGCGGGCAGTAGGGAGTCAGTTTTACGAACTTATGGGTACCACCTATAGTATTTTTCGAAAATCAACAAAGTGGGCCACAGTGGTGTTTTGTTTCGTAGACATATTCCTTTGGCCATTGGAGAGAGACAACCTTTATATCAAAAGTATTTAAATTGATTTCCAGGTTTCAAGCAAGAAGCAATAATTGATAACATGAAAAAAGCTAACAGTATCACTGAAAATTATAATAAAGATGCAAGACCAGCTTTTGAATCAAAAGTATCAGGAAAACCTACCATCACAAAGTTGAACAACTCTCTAGAGCGAGAGAAAATACATAGTGAAGAAATAAAAATTATTGAAAAACCGGTTTCAAAATTAGGTAATCGAAATCAAACTTCCAATGAAACCGGAATATCCATCCTCCATTTTAAGAGCGTAGTTGAAGCGATGAAATTGAAGGAATCCAATCAGATTTTCAAAGACTCAAAAAGTTTGAAAACTGATATGAAAACGCAGGGAAAGTTGGATGAGGTCGCAGACATTATTCGTATGAAACTAAAAGAATCTAGAAGTATTGATGGCTGGGATAAAGTTGTTGGAAATTCCTCCAAGTCTTGTGAAACTTTACCTTCTATCAATACAGGTAAATTGGGTAAGAATTTCAAATCCTAGTTGATAAGTTAATATTACTTTCCTTACATGCATACATATTAATCAACTGAAAGTAATTATGGAATTTTCATGGAATATTCTGGATTCTAGTTCTCAACTATTAGAGATGCGGTTTTTTGCCTGCGGCTCTGACCAAAATGTAGCGCAGCCCAATGTCCCTTAACGTTGCATCTGAAAGGTATCTTAGGCAACGAGAATGCAGATAATTTGACGAAGCTAGCTACTGGAAAGGGCAGTTATCACAACATTGAACTTCAACACGCAAGTGTTTGGTCAGTGATTCTCCTTCAATATCCCAGCACTGCACTGGAAGTTTGGGGACCAGTTTCGAATTCTTAAGGAATCGTTCAATATTACTGTCAGAAATTTTTTGGCTCAACTAAGTTCAATGAACCATGGTTCTACAAATCCAAATTGTAATGAAGATGTGATCTCATCTCTCATCAGAGTTTTCTTTCCTCCAACGTTCTCAAAGTCGGATCAAAGTCCGAAATCTCGAATTTGATCTCTGGAACGAGGTAGCGGACCACTTCGCTCTTCCCATCAGCAGCTAAAATGGCCGGAAATGGTTTTATCTCTCCCCCTAGCGTCTTCTCTACCTCTGCTGAGACCACTTTCTTCCTGATTTTCCAGTAAAGTTTTTCTTTTAGTAAAATCTCTTGATTATCTGAGTTCGTCAGATTCTACTTTTTTCTGGAATTCCCTAAAAACCTCAAAGTAGCAGACTCCCTCAGTAGATTTGATAAAAATCGCGTAGGGGGCATACACCTTGGCTCCCTCTTCCTCTTCAGTTAAGTTGGAGGTTTCTTTTTGTTTGTTTTGCTAGCGCTGCATTTGGGCCCTGTTCCATTGCTTCTTCCACACCTGTTTGTCTCTTGTGGGCGAGTGGTAGACTATCTTTCTTTATCGGAAAACTGGTTCGAGTTTGCCTCGGCTTATTGCTTCACCTGAGTCACCTTCTCGCCGCTTTTTTTGATCAGACGATACATGCAGCCATCAAACGCTTTGTTCGACCAGTTTTGGATTGACCGACCACAAAAACGTAGGTTAAGATATTCATTATGTCGTTGGCTTTCTTTGGCGGAGATTCAGGACTCAGTTTTCTCAGTCCTTTGGGATTCCTTATTTCCTATGAAATTTGACGGATGTCATGGCATAGAAGTACTTAAGGTGCTTCGTCAAGGATAGGTTTTCGCCAAAGCCATGATTCTCTTACACTGATGCATTGTTTGTTGTAACGCCTATGTCGACCCTGAGCCGTTGGCAATGGAAATTTTGTAACTAAGCATATTACCATGATTCGTATTATTGGACATTTTAAAATGTATTTTCGGCGCATTTGTCGAGGATACTCGTGGCCGACTTGGCAGTGCACGCTAATGACCGCTATTCAGCATGCAAGGAGGTGCCGATTTTCAGGCGCAAGAATTACTTGATTTTAAATTCTAACAAAAACAAACAACAACGCAACATCTGGAAAAAGGAAGTCTATATGAGGCTCTATTAGGGTCAAAAGATGAGGTGGGGCAAATATTACAACAAAAAATTAATCAGTGTAAGAGAATTAAGGCTTTGGCAAAAGCCTATCCTTGACGAAGCACCTTGAGACGGATCAACACCTGAAATTGATGTCATTTCTAAATTTCCAGTACCACGTATGCTACACTATAATTCGATATCCACGTTATAAAGTTACATCTATTTTTACCCATGTCCAGGGATTACGCAACATTTATTGTTGATAATAAAAATCCGAGGAGAACGTTACTAAAACTTCCCAGGAGGAAATTTATGGAACATTAACCATATTCTAGGAATGTTTCGGAAATATCCACAGACTGTGCCGTGCAATAAAGGCGATTCCTACAAAAGGCCGACCAAGAAAGTTCAAGTGTTCTTGGAGTTCGAATCAATGTTGAATTTAACCTATCCAATATAATGCTTCAATCATCCATTCTTAGTTATTAATTTGTTCAAAAACCACATGTTACTCGTTTACCTCTGCTATTGTCTGTCATCTCAAGCTGGTCGCTCTCGGAAAGTAGAATTTGGCAGTGGAGGTGGAAAACTTACATCTAAGGAAAATCTCTGATATGTATCTTCTCTGAAAAAGCCTGTGGTATATATTCAACAATCTTCCTGGTTTCTTACCAATGTTCCAATAAAAATGTATTCCTGGGCTAACTTTTCCAATATGCAAGGTCTGTTTTTTCTGCGCATGTTTGAGACTTTCAAAACCATCATTTAGGCCCACAGGACTCGCGGTAAGAGAAGAGACAAGCTAGTTCATTTTTAAATTAACTCCAAATATTAATTCTAATATAATTGTTTTGTTTAACCGCTCAATCGTGCTCTTGGACAACGACCCAAGAGTTTATTTCCTTCGAAGTTGAGAGGTCTTCCTGTTGCATATTCACTTTTTCTCCGGCTAAATTAAAACTTTTATCAAGGTGGTTCGTGGGGCCATAAATAATTTTGCACACACTTTTCATACAATCATTGCATATTCTGAAAAAATTTCAATCCATCTATATAGCAACTGATGAACATTTGCAAGAGATATTACCCAGCGAACCAATAAACAAAACTAACGTTTCCTCAAAATCAACCACAAAACCCTTGACTGCAGAAGCAAATCTTAAAATTCACTTGAAACAAGGCAGTCATAAGAAAAAAGAACAAGCAGTTAAAGTGCATATTCCATTTGTATTCTTCTTTAAAATTGCGAAGGATATAAGAATGTAAACTTAAGAAAAAATTTTTTCACAGACAGGAAGTCAAGGAAGTGGTGATGAAAAAGTTCCGATAGCATCTGCTCATGGATCGCCGATAATGATTCTGGAACAATACGCCAGTTTATGTAATAAAACAATTGAATACCTTACAAATGATGATCGGACGGGTAAAATTGAGATCACGTGCAGTTTTGCTAATTATAAAGGTGAACATTGATCCATTTTTTTGATATAACTGAAAGGTTGATTCGATTTAGTTGAAACGACTTCAAGCCAAAGTTTGACTTCAATCAAAAAATAAAAATTTCTAGTTTTTACTGTAAACAAAGTGAAACATTGAAAAAAAATCAAGAAGGCATAATCCTCTCTCTAAAATATTATAAAAATCCTTCCCTTCTATTTTCTTGTTACGTCCCGAGCAAAGGCGAGGGTAGTTTAGTAGTGGGGAAATTGAGGGAGGTTAGGATGCTGATTAAGCCACGTTTGTAAAGCCTGACTATTCATTTATTGTTTGATCGTTGTCACATATCAATTCTACAGGGGTCGTGTGGTAGATAATTTTATTAAAAAACCAGCTGCGCCTTATGGCGGCGACTTCGCCGCCGCGGGTATAAGTCATGCTCATGCACAAAAGCTTTGCTATCGATCATCACATGATCAAATGCATAGTTTACGATTCTATAAAGGACATACAGACAAACATTCATTTTAATACGAAAAAATAGCTGTGCCCTGTGACGGCGGCTTCGCCACCGCGAAGAAAAATACGAATTACAGTGGCGCCATCTGTCGAAAATTGGTCGTACCAACTCAGAAACCTTTGTGGGCTCACGCACAAAAACTTTGCTGAAGATCATTACATGATCAAATGCATAGTTTACAATTCTATAAGGGACATACGGACATACATTCATTTTTTTATATAGGCACAATTAAGCAAGAGATCATAGGAAATAGATTTACGCAGTAACTTTCAATTCAAAAGGCAAGGAGGGAAGAGATTAGTATCAGTTCTGGCTGGATTAGAACAGCTGGAAAACTGTTTGATTCTAGCTTATGATGAGCGAAACAAATTCACTCAACAACCGAGCGATACACGACACGTACCAGTGGCGAATCTACTTGTTAGTTCGTTCGTTACACGAACTCTAAACATAGCGAACTTTATGTAGCACGACTTACACGACGACCGTAAGTCACGTTAATGTAGTACTACATATCAGGAACCTAATGGCAACTGATGACAACCACCAGGAGTGAATCTGGGGTTTATATAGTCCTTTCGCTCTTTATTGATCAGGTGGTTCGAAAAAATTACTTCCAGGTAGGTATCGCCACAAACTTCTCTTCGACCACGAACGATGAGGTTGGTCTGTGTAACGTGGGATTTTGATGAATTAAAGTCTTTTCGCCTAGAGCATCGATTGGGCTCTGATTATTGATTTATACAGTGTCTAACAATTCTCTTCTCTATTTTTCTTCATATGTTCCCTGATTCTGTACGTAATATTTCTAATATTGGGCCAACCTTTCTTAACCTTGCCACTAACGTCCCCTCCCCCCCCCCCCCTCTCTCTCTCTTTTAACAAAAATATACGTAAGTTAATTATTCCCCGATATTATAATAAATATGGTTTCAGCTCGGTTCTTGCAATACAATTGTGGAACTATACATCCCTAATACAAAATATTTTCCTCTCGTAGCAAACTGTTGTTTAAGTGTACAATTTGCGTTCAACGACTCGCTATAAATATGATTGCAGTTTGGTTCAGGTACATAAATTTACCCTGTTGCTTATTTGAAATTATTGGTTAATTTATTGCACGTAGTCTTGTAAGTAAGCCGTTTCTCTAATAGTGCGCTTTGTTCGTTGCTTATTTGACATATCAACTGTTTCTGTAATGATAGAACGATTGTTCAAATCTTGGTCCCCTTCAGGATTCTGACTCTCGTCTTCGGAGTCGCTTTCAATTTCTTTCCTGTCGAACTCGTCCATCGTAGAACCTGGACATATTTTCAAAAGGCTCACACGGTCCGCTTACGGGTATTTTAGTTTCCAATGTTCCACAATAGGTTGAATCTCATTGATGTCACCTGGAATTTTGCGGATAACTACGAATGGACCACGATGATGAGACTGTAGCTTAGTGCTTCCCCCTGTGGAAGTTGGATTAACGCTAACGTAAATTCTATCACCTATTTCTTATTTTACACCAGAGTTTCGGTGTTCATCATATGTTTACCTGTACACCTTTCGAGCTTTCTCGATTTCTCTAGTTATTTCCTCACGGATCATCCTCGGATGTCGATAGATTTCACAGTTTTCTGTTGATTTCCCACTTAGACCTCCTTCAAAACGTGGAAAATACCCGCAAAAGCCTCGTAAGGTGCTTCACTTGTAGTTTTGTTATTCATAAGAGTTTGTATCTCTCGCAATTCACTTTGTTTGGTGCACCAAATTGTTCTAAAACTTTATTGAATTAATCGATTATCACCGTCGTTTTCGTGGATTTTCTGGCTTCTAGCTCTATATACTTGGTGAGGTTGTCGAGTATCGTTAAGATACGCTGACGCCCTCTAGACTTTTTGTTCATTGTACATGGCAGACACCCGGCAGTATGGTCTTTTAAATAACCACGCATGTTGGGAGAGTAATAATACCGACGCATCCTCGCCAAGACTTTCTAGATGCCAAGGTGACTTGACAAGTAGCGATAGCGTATCGTCAACGCTTTTCGCATAGTTGCAGGAATGACATATGATAGGACTCTCGTATTTTCGCACTTATTTATACGGCATAGTAGTCCTCCTTCCAGTCGATAATCACGTATCGCACCAGGTTCATCTTTTGAGCTATGATCGTCCGGTTTCTCAAGAATTTGGTATAACCTCTTCAACCTTTCGTCTCTTCTCTGGTGTAATAAGATTTCGTTCACGGTAGTCAATATCACGATCATTTGAATCTTTCCACAACTCTGCGCGTTATGTTCGAATAAAGGATCTCGGAAAAATGCATCCATGTGCTTCATTTGATCCTCTTTTCGATGTCGTACAAGTCCATCATCTCGAAACTTGAGGATCCTTGGTTTTAAATGTATTTAAGAAAACCACGCCCATACCACGGCAAGAAGCTCCTGCTTGCTCGAGAGATAATACGATTCAACGTCTGAAGTTCTCCGACTTATGGCATAAACTAGCCTCGAATCGTTCTTATCATTCCTTTGCAGGAGCAAAGCACCAAATCCTAACGAGCTAGCATCAGTGTGCGATTAAGTTTTGTCCTTACTAACCGGTTAAGTTCGCGGACTGCGTCATCTTGATCTTTGGTCCATTTAAAGTTCATATTCTTACGCGTAGGACGGCATTTTGTACAAAGCGGCGAAAGAAAGTCGTCAATTCCAGGAAGCGTCGCACTGCAGGTGCATTATGCGGTTCCCAGAACCCTTCAATCGCGCGAAACTTACCTTCACTCAGTTCAGCACCTTTAGAACTAATCTGAAATCCTAAGAATTCCACTTTCTTTGAGCCAAACCGACATTTCACGAGATTCAAGGTTAGTCCAGCTCTAGACAAAGCATCAAACACTACTTTTAGTCGCACTAGGAGTTCTTCTCATTTCTAGCCGAAGATAAAGATATCAACGAGGTGAGGCAGTAGAATCTTGTTCCTTAACTGTCCCAAGGCCAGCTCCATAAGTTTGAAGGAATAGATAGGCGCGTTTATTTGCTCGAACACTGTACGTGCAAATTCATCCGTGCAATCCGGTGTAATAAATGCGGTCTTTTGTCGCACTTCCGGCTTGAGTGGAATATGTAGCTACCCGTTAACCAGGTCCATAGTCAGAAAGATCCAAGCCCCAGTAATTGCTTCAAGATACTCGTCTATGTTAGGTAGAGGGAACTGAATCCTCTGGGTCTGGCTATTCAGGCTGAATGATGATGAACGTGAATAATGGTCACGGTTACAATCCCGGCTCCCTTTCATCCGTCCACTATTTTTTGAACTGCCTTACGTTCTTCGCGGGTCGCACGGCAGGGTTTTGAACGAACAGGAAAGGATCCTGGTTTTCCCGCGATATCCATCTCGAATAATTTAGTATGGCCTAACTCGTTTAGGTTTTGTGCTACGGAGTGCCGATTCTCATTCAGCATTTAGAATAAGAACTCTCGCTGAGCATTCTTAATTTCATTCTTGGTAATTATCTTATCCGGTTTTACCGGTTCAAATCTTGGAGGCAACTCAGGTACATTCTCGTTTTTAAGGATCAAGTCTTCTATTTTTGTACTTTGACGCAATTTTACAGGGTCTTAACTCGTGTTTATGGGACCTAGAGTCATTTTCTCTTATCCTATATTTAATTATAAGAAATTTACTGTCGCGGGTTGTAATTCGTGTTCTAATTTAGTAGTCGCATGCTTCGGCACCTTGATTCAGTACATCTGATCACTAAAGTTCCGTCACCGCCATAATGGCTACCTGCCTTATTATATCGCGAATTTGCAAATACATTTACACACGAGGATTCATCTACAATAGATCGAATAAAATCGTTAAATTCAGATGGGTAGGGCCAATTCTGATGGCGGATTCAGATTCAGTGCGTCAAAGTCCGTAGGACAATGTATGTCACACCCCTAGGTCAAGACACTTTTCTTGGTGCGGTTGTGTAATTTTTCAACTTTTTTAAGGTTAGAGTAAAATGCTGGCCATAAAGTCAAATTCTAACATCGGGTTCCGATTCAGCGCGTCAAAATTCATAGAAAACATATGTCGCGTCCCCAGATCACGACACTTCTTTTTCTGTGGCTGTGAAACCTTTACTCATGACTTACCAACATGTGACAATCATACCTGCTCTATCAATTCAAACTTATATTTGTCTGCATGTAAATAGTAATACATTATTATATATCTTACACTTAAGGGGGTATTCTACCCAAGACGGTTGAAAAAATCGATTTTTTCTTCTTCAATATTTTCGTTCTTAAACATATAAAGAATGTATCTGCAAAAGTATATGCCCTAAAAATGAATGTATAGTGCTGGAATTGCGGATTGACTGTCAACTGTGCTATTGTTGAGCAGTGTTCCTTTATATCTTCAAACGCTTTTTTCTCGGAAGCATATTTTTGAAACTGGTTGACACGATTTCTTAAAAAGCACTAGTTCGATTGCTCTGAAATTTTACCAGTTTACTTGGCAGATACATAGTCATGTTCGTTACTACGATCTTGCAAAAATCTTTTGTTCAAATATATTTTTTTTCAATGAACAATAAGAAACAGGGGAAAAATCATCATTTGGCGTGAAAAGATGTGTAAAAGTGTTTAAAAACAAGATATCAAATATATTCTGGTACCGACCATAGCGACAAGTCTACTGAATACAAAAAATGTGACTTTTTGTGTTTCGGATAATTTGAACGTGCAAAATCATGTCAAACGTGGAACAACTTTCTTCTGCAGCCTCAACTTCAGAAAGTTGCCATTGCAATTCAAAAAGTAGTAATTTCTCAGCCATTTGAGTGGAATACCCCCTGAACTGCTATGGTGACTGTAGCGCGTTTGGCCCAAGTTGAAATATGCTTGAGTGGGTCCCGAGTTTAGTCATGTACTCGTACACCAGACTATAATTCATCACCAGTTTATCCACCGAAATTTTTAATTGCGTTTAGACAAAATTTGAATCATTGATGATGAGAAATTCCAATCTCCATTCGTGTCTTCTATCTAAAACTAGTTGAAAGACGTGTCAGATACAAAGTCAGGGAAAACATTTTTGGCGCTCCTGCTTTCAAGTTGGAGTCAATTCAACCTATCGGGTAGCTTCAAACTTGAGTTTCTTATCTTTTGCAAGTTTAATTTCTTTTTACCAAACCGTTACTTCTTAGTATCATCAGTCGGGAAACTGCCAGAGATGGTCAAAAATGAAGCTGCCGCTAGAATGTTGCATATGTTAGCAACAAGCCAAATGGAAGAAAATATGCTAGCAGATCTTCAAGAATTTGATCGACAACAGTAAGTGTAAACAAAATTTATAATACTATCGTTCAACAATGGAATGACAATTTATATGGAGTATGTTTGAGCTTTTATTCAATAATTAATATTCAATCTTACCGATTTAGGGTATTAGAAATTATTAATCTTGACAAAGGAGATAAGTTTATACCTTCAGGTAAACGACAAATCAACCTTTTAAAATAAAAATGGAAAAACTCTTTCATCTATCAGTTAGTGAACCTCTTCTCGCAAACAAAAATTCTCTATTTCAGTTAAAAAATTAGCAATGGTGAAACTCTATCACATGTGCCTGGAACAAAATCTACCCGAACCACAATATGAAGTCAAACCTGATACACAGTATAGATTCTTATCAACATGTAAAATTCTTCATTATATTGGACAAGGTTCGTTTCTCATTTTGGATTTTTGGAACAAAGTTCCTTATGTCACGCCACACGACACACACTTGGCTGATAGGGGCTGGACGGAAAAAAGTGTAACAGATACCAAACCGTGTGCAGATACCAAACCGCGTAATATTTTCTATAGCACGTTACAGCCACGCATGTACTGTATAGTACGTCCATGGCTGTTCGGCTGCTTGCTTGGCGTCAGAAGCAGGCTCTGGCTACTAATATCGGCGACTTCGAAGTAATATATGTCAGATTATGCTTGGAGTATACGCTAGATATTGGATTTCGTAAATTCGTTCCAACCGGGTGTCCCAAAGATCCCTCACGTATTTTTTTTCTCTGAATCCATTCAATTCTTCAAGTTCTTCGTTATTTATAATTAATTTGGTATTCGAATTCCTTCAGGTTCAGGGCGTACCGATAAAACAGCCAAAGAAAAAGCTGCAGAAGACTTTTATAAAAAACATTTTCAAAAATTCAAAAACCAATCCAAGGATCATTAATCTCATCTACATCTGTAAAAATAATGTCTAACAAGGAAACCCTCCATGTGAGAAAACAGAACAATGTATCTACGAATAAATTTATTTTCAAACATAGACTATTATAAATTATTTTTATAGCAATGTTTTCGAGAGCCAATTTTATTCTCTTGATATCGCAAAATTTTCTGAGCAAATAACTATATTCAAAGATCATTTACTTATTCTCATTGTCGGGGACACTTGAATACTACGACTGATTAAAATGTAATTTTTTCAAAGCATTTTTAAGCAGCTACAGTAAGAATGAACTCAATCAAGAAAAGTATTGTTAGAGTAATAAGTTTTCGTAAATTTTCAATTTTTCTCATTGGAAATATTGTTTTTCTACTCCCACAAGGCACGACTCATAAGTAGTCAAATTCAATTGCCTAAAATCATTGAGAAGTTTGTTCTCAGGTGACCCCATTTTCGACATGACAAATACCTCGATTCACGGTATCTTAGTAACAATCCAAGGCAATTTCCCGGTTCTCTTGAAACATAAGTAATCGTAAAGAAGTTTTCCAAGAACAAGAAATATTAGAAATGCAAGTATGGCGTTAAGAATGTCCAGAGGTAGTAACCAGCGATCGCCTTCAGGAGAAATACAAATTTCCGTCCTCTTCAGTTCTCTTATCTAAGCAGATATATTAGGAAAATAAGTATGATTCGTTCCAAGTTTTAGTAAGATCGTTAGAAAGAACAGAAAACATTTCAAGTGCATTTAATGGATCAATTATACCTGTTTATTTGCAGTTCCGTCTGCCTCTGCTGCCGAACATCGAACATCATGACTATCTTTCACCAGATTGGCATACCTTATCAGGAAATCCTAGAACATTTTCAACATTTTTTATCAAAAATTTTATTTGAGGTTCTAAATAAATAAATCTCATCTTTCTATTCAATACCTGAAATCCTGGAGTAAATGAGCAATCACATCTCCAGGGATTATTCCCAAGATACAACCGTGCTGAATTTATGTTCTGAGGTAGAGCATGTTCTAGCGCATAAGTAGGTAGCTAGAATGTTGAGAAATATTAACCAACTAACCATTAAAAAATCGACAAAAATAGATCTAATATTCATTCTTACAACTTATACAGGTGGTTCCTAAGTGTACATCGGAAAATGAAGTTTCAGTTTTTGCTCTCTTTTCAAATGAGAGGTTCAGGAGATTCTCAATGATTCCACTTGAGTTTTGTTTATAAAATTTTAAAGAAACATTGTTTATATCATCATTAGGATTGAATGGAAAATCTAAATTTCTCATGAACATAAGGCATAAGCTAATACTCTACATGATAACTGTTGAATGAGCGATTCCATTCCAAATATTTCTTTCCTGGAATCATTAAAAAGATTCGCAAGTTTTGAAGTTATGTACGTCATCAAAGCATAGTTCTTTAAGCACTCAGAAATCGACTTGGTTGAGTTAAGAAAATGTTTTTTGGTTAAGATATAAAATACGCTCAGTATATGGCAACAAAGTATTTCCTGGTAAACCTGACCAGAATTGTTGCTTGTTTTAACTGAATCTTGCGGATAAGGGAGTATTGAGTTATTTCAACCGACATTTGTTTTGTTCTAAGTATATCCAAATTAATCGTCTTCAGAGCCTAAGGAGATTTTTCTCCCAAACATATATTCACGAAGGTTTGCATGTACAGCAAAACTGTAAATATCAACTGTTTTTCATTCAGCAATAGCTATTTGTTTGTCTAGGCGTGAAAGTAGGCGATTTCCGAGCAGTGTAAGGATGGCGGCACGAGCCGTAGGCG
>WSXT02212641.1:0-17608 GCA_011762715.2 Neuroterus valhalla | reverse complement strand
ATTTTCCCAATATGGCTGCCAGTATTGGTCCAATCGTGCGCCAATGGTAAGGTCTCGGCAATTTCCCCCTGGGTAAAAATGCAACTACTCTATTTTTGTTTGATTGGTCTCTTTTGGTGCAAAAGCTAATCTTCTTGGTTGAAATTTGATATTTTTTGGTTGTGCATTCAACCATTTTCTTACAAGTATTTTTTAATAGAATTTGTTTGCTATCGATTCCAAATAGAACACTTTTTAGTAGAAATATGAACTATTACATTTTCCTTTCGGAGTTCATCTTATTCGTTGGCAATTGAATCACTTGGTTTTATTTTCAGTTATGCCACTTTGTAAAAAGATAGTTCTGTGTGGTGTGAAAATTCATGATTGTTGTTAATTTATTTAGAATTAGACTACTTGATTGGGAATTGCCTTCTTCATTAAAGAATCATATTTTTGGATTGCAAATTCAACAGCTTTGTGAAAAATTCTTCATTTTGGCTTAACAATTCGGGAATTTGGTAGGTTTTTCTATTTCAATACAATTTTTTTTTGAAAAACAAATCTTCATTTTTTCAAAAAGCTTTTCCTATGGATAGAACCAGAACCGTTGGTAAAAAATAGCTTGTTAACGAACTCGTCCTTTCTTTTTTTTGCCTTAAAAAAGTCTGCCGAAGCACAATCCAATTAAGATCATTCTTTTGAAAGTTATCGATAGTTATCAAATTGCATTTTTAAACCAAAATAAGATGAGATTTCGACAACAAATGCATGTGTTTCGAACAAAGTAGGCCAACTTTCAAGCAGTTAGTTTGATTTTGAACCATTCAGTTGTGTTTTCAATAAAAAAAGGTTCAATTTCGACCTAACAATAAATTAAATTAATTAACAAACGCCTCTTTCGATCTCTTTTACCTAAAACTAAACTGCTGAACCACTTAAATCCTTGATTCCCTGTATCCTATGTGTACGGTTGTTTTTGTGTATCAAGCAACTTCCCAATGAAAATGCGCCATTTTATGATTAGCTCGATAGGAATCTCAGTAGCTTTGTTCCTGAATAGAGTAGTATAGAATGGACGGAAATGCCGGAAGTAGACAGACATACACCATGCCTAGTTGGACCCTTCTCTTCGTCGAGTTGGCAAGGTTTGCTGCGCATTAGGTGGTACATGGTACATGGTACATCGACCTTTATAGTTAATAGCAGCTCCTTGGCATCTTGTTGCCTACAGGTCAACACGAAAGACCATCCAGCTTCCAGTCCATCATCAGAGTTCATTCGCGTTTTTCCCACAAAAGGAATTTGATTATAAGACACCAAAAATTGGGCTTCCTGGATTTTTGTTTTCTGTTTGGCGTCCTTTCCACATGACATGTCATGTGGGGTTACAATGATAAAGGTTTTTATCACTAATTAGATGTTAAGTCTTTTTTTTCTTCTACTTTTTTCTTTAGTATCATTAAGCCAGAATCCCTTTCGAATTAAGCTTGACTCGTATAGAGATTCATTATTAGCTGTTTCGAATACTGAGAAAGTCACCAGTCCACTGCCAAAATTTTTGCTAAGAGCACGCGGTATTTCTAGGCTGTCAACTACCCAAGTACTAACCGCGCCCAACGCTGCTTAACTTCAGAGATCGGGCAGAAACTGGTTTTTTGAGCATGGTATAGCGATGAACTGTTGATTAAAACTGTGCAACTTTCAACAAAATAGATAAATTCCTAACCAAACCATTTAATTTCTACCAAGAAAGATGAATTTTCAACGAAAAAGTCAACTTTTAATCAAAAAGCATGACCTTTCAACAACCCAAAGGTTGATTTTTTTACAAAATTGTTTGATTACCAAAAAAATGCATTTTTAACCAAATTGTGGAATAACTAACCTAAAACATGAATTTTCAACCAAAAAGGATTGTGCAATTTTTAAGCAAAAAGATGGATTTCTAACCTAATAGATGAATTTCCACTGGAAAAGATAAATTTTCAAAAAAAAAATTTGAATAAGTGACCAAATGGATGAATTTCCACCAAAAAAAGTTAAATTTTCAACTGAAAACTTAAATTTTACTAAGGAGGATAATTTTTTGAACAAAATTGTTTGATTATTAAACAAAAAAATTAAATTTCGAGAAAATTGTTGGATTATTAACCACGAATATGATTTTTCAACTGAAAACACGATTTTTCACTAAGAAGGATGATTTTTTAAACAACATTCTTGGATTAATAATCAAAAAGATTACATTTTCATAAAATTGTTGAATTATCAACCAAAAATATGAATTTTTGACACAGAAATTCATTTGTAACAAAAAAGGATGATTTTTTACAAAATTGTTTGATCATCAACCAAAGAGTTTATTTTTCAACAAAATTGTTGAATTATTAAGCAAAAGAATGAATTTTTAACCAAATGACTGAATTTACACTGAAGGAGATTAATTTTCTGCATAAAAGTTCATTTTCAATCGGAAAGAATGATTTTATAACAAAATCAGTAACCAGTAAGATGGTTTTTTAAGCAAGTAGTTCAATTTCCAACGGATTAGTTGAATTACTGCCCAAAAGTTGAATTTTTAACAGAGAAATTGATTTTTAACCGAAAAGGATAATTTTATAACGAAAACGTATGATTATTAACCAAAAGATGAATTTTTTAGCAAATACATGGTTAAATTTTCAGGTGTGTTAAGCTGACGTAACCACATCTTCGAATCAAGTTGAGACCTATAACACACCTTAAATTTTCAACCAAATAGTTTATTTTTGACCGAAAGGATGATTTATAAACTTCCACCCAGAAAGATGAACTTTCAACGAAAAAGTCAACTTTTAACCAAACAGCATGACCTTTCAACAAAATCGTTGAATTTTGAACCAAAACGAACCAATTAGTTGAATTTTCAACCGAAAATATTAATTTTTAACGAAGAAGTTTACTTTTAACCATAAAGAATAATTTTTTACGAAAGTGTT
Organism: Neuroterus valhalla; assembly: GCA_011762715.2. Lineage (NCBI taxonomy): Eukaryota > Metazoa > Arthropoda > Insecta > Hymenoptera > Cynipidae > Neuroterus > Neuroterus valhalla. The sequence goes on along the minus strand of WSXT02212641.1, from coordinate 14,648 downwards.
TGAGTATTAACCAGTAAGATGAACTTTTAACTAAATACATAGTTACATAGTTGAATTTCCACTGGAGAAGAAGAAATTTGTTTTAAAAGTTAATTTTCAACAAAAGGGGATGAACTTTTCAACAGAAATGTGAAACAGTCAACCAGAAAGATGAATTCCTTACCAAATAATCGAATTTCCACCAAAAAAACTAAATTTTCAACTAAAAAGTCAGTCTTCAACAAAAAAGCAAGGCATTTCAACAAAATCGTAGAATTCCTAACAAACAAGATTAATTTTCAACCAATTAGTTAAATTTCCGCCGAAAAAGATGAATTTTTAACAAAGAAGTTTATTTTGAACCGAAAAGGATGATTGTTAAACCGAATTGTTTGATTGTAAACCAGAAAAAAATAAATTTTCAATTTAAAAATATCAATATCCAAATAAAAATGATGTTACTCCCTCCTAGTTGAAAAAATGATTCCTTCACCAGAAAAAAATCCAAATATCAATTAGTGAGATAAAGTTTTAACTGAAATGATAAATCTTCAACAGAGAAATAGATTTTCAACGGAATAGTTTGGTTTCAAGAATTAGTTTTTATTATTTGATCAATTCTTTTTTTAACTAGATATTCCCTCTGTGTTTGTTTTCAGATTCGTCATTTTGGTAGAAAGTTAATCGTCTCGGTTGAATTTTTACCTTTATTGGTTTGAAATTCGAATGTTTCGTTGATAAATAATGTGCTTAGGTTGAAGATCCAACAATCTTCCCAAAAATTGATCTTTTGTTTGCGAATCCAACCGTTTTTGATGAGAATAAAGAAGACGAAAAGTGGGTTCAAATAACAATTATTATACTTGTTTTTTTTTTAGAGCTCATCTTTTTGTTGGAAATGTTATATTCTAGTCGAAAATTCAACTGTTTTATACAAAATTCGTCTTTCTGACCTAAAAATTCAACATTTGGTAGATAACTGAAATGAAAATTGAAAAAATTTCAATTGGAAAAAAAAAACTCAAATTTCTCTTCAATGTCCAAAACTCAAGTAAATATCTGCAACTCCTGGAAATAAGAAAAAAAAAACAAGAATCCAACGACCAAATTTGGACAAACACCTTCGAGTATACCTAATAAAATTAAAGAAAAAAAACAAGTATAAAAATGAAAAACTAGAAGAAAAAAAGGGGAAAGATAGAAAAAAGAGACAGAAGGGGATTTGGAGGCTGCTTTCTTTTTATATTCCCTTTTTTTCACGTTTTTTATTTTTATTCTTTTTTTTTTTTAATTTTATTTTATTAGGCATATTAGAAGGTGTTTGTCCAAAGGGCGTTGGATTCTTGGTTTTTCGTCTGATTTCCAGGAGTTTCAGACGATGAGTGAAGTATTTGATGGAAAATCATGTTTTTCAATTTTTGTTAAAAATTGATCTAGTTTTTTGGGAATGTATCTATTTTTGGTTTATGTTCATTCGGCTCAGAATGAACCATTTAGTTTTCGGGGTAACTGAAAATTGTTTTTCAATATTGGCCGTTTTCGTATAATCAAAAACAGATTCGAGTATCGTAAAAACAAACTATAAATATTGATAAACATCCTCCAAAAATAGGTTAAAAAGTGTTGAAAAGTTGTTATTATTTTAATTTCTCTAAACATACACTTCTTTGAACAAAAGAATCTTAGGTAGAAAGAGTTTAAAGCAAAATTATTCAGAAATTAAAACATCCAGGAAACTTGTTTATTTCCCGGAAAGGCATTATAATATTTATCGTTAATAATATCTCAACAGGAAACTTAGTTAATTGCATATCAACTTAGAAATGAACATATGAATTTCCTGTTTTTCATTTGTCTGAAAATGGAATTTTAGATTGAAAAATTGTCTTTTTAGGTTCGAAATCAACTCTTTGGGAAAAATGGCAATTTTCAGTTGAAGATTTGTCTTTTTGGCTTGAAAATTCTCTTTTTTGGGGAAAAATTTTCCTCTTGAGTATGAATCTTAACGTTTGTGTAAAAAATTAAACTGTTTTGTCTCAAACTCGTCCTAATGCATAGGTGCGATATTGGACAGAACAATATTATCTAACCAAGGAGTTGAATTCTCAACGATAAAACAAATTTATTAAATTTAGGCCAAGCAGTTTCATTTCCAACCAATTTTTCGAATTCGCAAACAAAAATGATAAACTTCAAACTGAAACAGTTGGAATTTCATTTGGAAGAAAAAAAAAAAAGAATTTTCAATCCGCAGACGATTCTTCAACGAAGAAGTTGAATTTTTTATCACGAACGTGTAATTTGAACATAATGTATAAATTTCCAAGACAATATTTCAAACTTGAACCAAAAAATGAAAATTCTCCAGAATTCCCAAGTTTTATTTAGCTGAATTTTTTATGAAAATAATCGGATTTCGGAATAAATAATTGTATGTCTGAGCCCAGAAGACGAATCTCACCCATAAAGTATCAATTCTAAATGAAAAGACTAATTTTAAATATGATAGATTTGTTTAATTTTCAGCGGGAAAAGTTCATTACCTACGATACGGAAAAACCAATTTCTAACAAAAAAAAGATCTTCAACTCGTAAAAGAAAGTCCCAGGAAAGTGATTTAACTTTTCACCTGGTAGTTAAATTTTAATCAAGAGAAAAGACCGAAGAAGACTAATTTACAATAATATACTTGAATAAATTAATTAATCTTCAGTTAGGTTTCTTCAACCAAAAAAGACAAATTTACAAAAGAATACTCAAGAAAATGAATAATAAATGTTCAGTTAGACAGTAGAGTTTGTCAGCCAACAGAGATGAATCCTGACTATTTGAACATATTTCATATACTCGCGCCTTAAAATTAAAAAATGGCCGAATGTCATGTGAATCACGTTGAATCGTTGTCAGACAAACAGGAATTTTAAATTATCGCTGTTATTTCAACAGAATGGTCCATTACTGTTTCATTGTGGGGGGCTCGTGGAATGCAATAAAGAACCCTGGAATATCATTCTCTGAAATTCTGAGTATTAAAGGCCAAACAAATAAACAGCATGCAAGACCCGGTGGAGAGTACACTTTTTAGGTAAAAATAAAGTTTTCGGAAAAAAGACGAGAACAGTGGATATGTGTAATTAAACGTGGTTGTTACAGTAAGTCACAGCTGAAACATGCGTAAAATAAAATTTTCTAATTCTCAGGTTACTTGATGTTACTATTCGAAAATTTGAACTTTACGCAGGAAGTACTGAATTTAACCATTGTCCGCTCATCATACATATATTTATTTGAAGAAAGATTATAGATCAATATCTGAAAAATTATATAATCGAATTTGTTTAGTGAAGTGAGGTTAAAATTGGTGAAATTTTGAGGTTAGAGCTTAATCTAACAGCCTTAACTTTTCGTATGCTTCAACTGTAGTTCAGCTGATATATATTAGTGGTCTTCCAAAATATTGTGTTTGTAGTACTGAAAGCGTTTAAGAAATTAATGAAAACGAAGACAAAATTTTTTCTTGGAAGGGGGTGATCGCCTGGGAGAAGGGCGGGAATTTTGAAATTCGCTTTAGCTCGCCAACTTCCAAAGTTTTAAAGAGTTCTGGTTTCTGATCTGAATAGGGCCATGAATGAAATGGCTTGTAGAAGGAGAATTTTTTCATTAGATATCGATAGTGTCTTATCTGATAAACATATCGTGATTTCCAATTTCAACCTGTGAAGGAGCAGTTGGATTCTCATACTCCCTTCCACTTTCATTGAGCCCTTTGCGTCACAAAATACGTGGGCAGGGACGACCCAGCGTTGCGCAGAGCCCTGTGGGTGTTTCTAACCTACCCCAACCAAAGATTGTATTGATCTGTCCCTTCTACGTTTTTACAAGCTGTCGGAAAAACATGACTGAAGTCTCAATTTCACAACTTTATTTCATTTATTTTATACCATTTTCAACAAAACAAAAAACAAAAAAAAATTTTTTAATATTATTTAGATTATTTATATTGTATATTCGGTATATTCATCTTTGGATTACTCTCTTTTCTATTTTAGTTCTTATCTATAATAAAATAGGGTGGTCAGTGACCGGGAAAACCGGGTTAGCCGGGAATCAGCTTGGAATTTTGAGCACCAGAAAATAATAATAATAATAGTGCATAACTACTTGGAAGCAGTGATGGAAAGCAACTTTTTATTTTAACTAATGTATTTTTTAGTAACAATAGTGGTAGCATAGTTGCTTTTATGAATAAGTAGAGAATTCGTAATTAGTTAAATTTTTGTTGTAACGCAGTAACTAGAAAATCGTTACTTTTATAGTTACATTTGCAACTAGTTCTTCATTTTGATTTTTCAATTTGTGGCGGCGTTTGATATTTATTTTTATATGTGGATACAAAATTTAATAAAATAAAAGGTTTCAACGAGTTTTCAACAAGGATACTTATCCTTGTTAAAAATTCGCCTTTTTCGTAGAAAATTAATCTTTTTGGTCAAAAATGAACCATTTTTTGAAGAAATCATCCTTTTCAATTGGAAATATAACTGTTTTATTGAAAACTTGTCCCTTTCGTGGAAAATCTAATTTGACATGGCTAGAAAGTCATTTTTCATAGTTGAAATTTTCATTATTTGTTGAAAAATTCAATTATTCTGTTCGGTTAAAAATTGAAGTGTTTTGTTGAAAATTCATCTTTGTTGTTCAAAATTTAACTACTTTGTTGAAAATCCGTTTGTTTTAAAATTAATTTTTTTTTAATAAAAATTTTACTATTCCATTCCTATTGGCAAATTCACTTATTTGGTGTAAATTTCATGCATTTTGTTGAATTCCGTCTTACTTGTAGAAAATTATCCTCATTAGTTGAAAACGTCTCTGATTTGTTGAAAATTTGTCTCTTAGGTTAGAAGTCCAACTATAAGTTGTTTAGAAATAATCGTTTCAATTTAAAATTCTATTACTTGTCAAAAAATATAATTCTGTTGTTTCAAAACCAACAACTTTTGAAGAAAGACTCCTATATTTGGTAGAAATTTAGTTTTTTTTATTGAAAATTTAACTACATGGTAGAAAATTCAACTTTTTTGTATGAAATTCGTCTTTTCATAAATATTGTTTCCATCTGAAGATTTAACAATCCCATTTTCAGTTAAACATTAACCTATTTATTGTACAAAAATTATGTATGTCGAAATGTAATCTATTTAGTTGAGGATTCAACAACTATTTTGTTAAAAATTAGTATTTTCCGTTGAATTGTCATCTTTTTTTGTTGAAACTCATATTTTTTCATCGAAAATTCAAGTGTTTGATCAAAAATTTATTTGTTGGGCCTAAAAATTTAACGGCTTCTCAAAGCTCCCAAGGTGCGCATAAGAAAAAGTAGGTTTTGAGGCCGTCCTCAATTTTGCATTGATTTTCATCTTTTTTATTTCTATGATTTCAATCTGGCACTGTATAGCACTTTGAGATTCAGAAAATTTTCATAATGCCCACTTTGTTTTGTAGAATTTACCTACTTTGAGCTAGTTTTCTATAATAGGATTAAAATTTCGCAAAAAATTTGCATTCAACTATTTAACTAATTTCCGTCAGAAAAGTGATGTAGCACCCTACGGATTTGAGTTCATGACATGGTAAAAATTGCAGTGTCCTTTCAAAGTTCAAATAATCAATTAATAAATGCTTATCTTAGCTAGAATATAGATTCTAAACAGTTTAGTGTTTGCAGTTCTGTCGTACGGGGCAGAATTTATGGTTCTGGAAGAAACAAAAATTGAAAAATTCGGGGTGAAACTAGGGGAGGAGAACAATAAAATTTGAAGAATGAATAGAAAACTCCACAGAATGAACAATAGTAAAAGAATGTTTGAAAGAAAAAACTAATTGAAAGCTGAAGACGAGAGGTGTTTAAGAAAGAGAGCAATATCTTATAAGCTGTGGTTATAGTTGAGAAGGTTCAAAATCATTGAACCATGAAAAAGTTAATGTAAAAGATGTCTTGAAGAAGACCGACTACGAAGTACAAAGTCAAATTCAGGTAAAATACAAGAATTTAGGTGTAATATACAAGAATCTAGGTATAATGTACAAGAATCAAGGTATAATTGTAGAAATAAATTAGTCAACACTAGTGGTTGAGCAGAATATTTGTGCAATGTAGAAAACAAAGGAAGTCACAAATTAATATCTAGGGCGAGATGAGGTAATTAAGAGGAAAAATCTATTTGGTTGGACGTCTAGGTCAGAGGTGCGTTTCATGTAAAAGACAAGAAAGTACATTGGAACATTCAATTAGATACTGCGAATTGCTACTGGATGGACCAAATTTGGAAATTGATGAAATTTTAAATAATGGAGCAGACAACAAGAGAGTGTGTGTTTGTGATTGGCTTAGACATTTTGAAAAGCCAAAAACATAGAAAAAAATGTATGTGAAATTTTGTTGTGAGTACTATTCAAGTTCTTGGAATTGGATGTTTTTGGTAAACTTTACCAATTTTTGTTGCACATTAACTTTACCCTGAAATCGGGGTTAAATCGAGGTTACTCTTGGCTTTTTGTGTAAAGGAACTCTTAATCGGAAGATAACTAGAGATATATTCAAGAAAAACGTAACATATGTCTGTGGAAATTATAATAGTTTTGAGTAATTCGAATAATATGCTTCATTCTACTGGATAAAAACATGTAACAAACTGATGTGAGTCTTTGAATGCAAGCATGGATGGTTGAGAAAAATTAATTTTGGGTACAAAAATAAAATGAATATGTATCTGGTACTCTCCGCTCCAATTCCAGGTTATAAGTGTGTTTTTCTCTTTTTTGATTGTAAAAAATTGAGCTTCGGAATCCTGAAATATGGAGCCTTTGGATTTTTGGATTTAAAGTCCTATGACGTTTTCCAAGATGGTCTCTGCGATTCGCAACCATGATTGCGAACGTGGGTGATGTTCGCCAGTTGTGAGGTGAATCGTATCGACCGCGAGGGAAGTTCTCACACGACCCTGAGGTGCATGCACTATTATAGGTATACGGACAGCGAAACGAATACACTTTCGGATACAAAGACCTACCAAGATAATTCGCCATAAAATATTCAGAGGTTTCCTCGATCCTTCAAATAATTAATAAAAGTTCTCTTCAATTGGGATGAAAAATTCATCATCACAGCAAGTATTAAGAGTAGTTTTTGCCCTGATTTTGGGTGAAGATTTATTTCTTTGGTTGAGAATTAAACACAGTAAAAACGTAGGGATAAATTTTATTGCAGGTGAAAATAGAATGGTGTTCACTTACAGCTTACACCTTGGTAGTGTGATACAAATATTTCATGGACTTTGGAAACGAAAGGCCGAGTTGTTTTATTTGGTTTCTTTTGTTTTGCATTTCGTACCACAAGTGGTCGATACCCCGTCCTAGCTATGTTGGCAGTGTAGCATTGACACTACCAAGGGTTATTATTGTAGCAGGTATAAGTGGTAACCCCAAAATTGGTGTTTAATTCACACTTTGTTTTTACTGTGCTGTTGGGTCGCAAAATCATGTGTTATATTAAAAATGCGACAAGGATGCAACAAGGATCATTCGTTTCCTCTCGTTCATATAACTTCATACCTACTCCATTTCCGTCTTCCGAGCATTCGATATATCTAATTACATAATTTGATTATGATTTGGGAATTCACAGTCCAAAAGCAGGCAGTCAGACAGGCAGGCAATCACCGCAAAGACCATCTCGTATCGGTCGATTACGATTGTTCGCCCACATCACCTTTGACGTCACGGTACATAATGCGTGACCCAAGGAAAACACGCTTGTGAATATGAGTATGCGCACTCTATTTCTCGCGATATGAGTGGAGGGGATGGATGGATAAATGGATTTTTATGAGGTTGTGAATCGACCATTCTTCGTACAGAACAAGACCGTTAGAGGGTAGCAGTGTTTATAAACACTTTTATAAATTTCTTGAAAATTCACTTACTCTTTCAAGTACAAACGTAAATGATATATGAATCAGGCCCTGCATTGATCGAAAATTCAATCACGTGCATTCGAAAATTCCATAGCATGCATTTGAAAATACAGTTTCATGTATTCGAAAATTCAGTAAAATGTATTTGAAAATACAGTTACATGTATTCGAAAATTCAGTAACATATGTATATAATCTCGAAACGGCGTGATTATTTTCTTTAGCAGTTTGTTTTTAATATGTCAAGTAGCTCAGTGGACGAGATGTACACTGCAGAATTGGAGGTTAGGGATCAATGCTCCTGCTGCAGTATTTTTTTATCTTTTTGTAATTGAATTTTTATATAATTGTCAATCTCTCGAAAATCGTCCATAGTTTTTGGTGAATGTGACAGTACATCACATGACTAATTAATATTACATATTATTATATTCGGCGGCTTTGAAATCTGGAAAAATGAGTATATTATGCGGAAATTGAGAAAACGGTCAAAAATGAATGAGGGCACGTATGTTTGTCCCACTTTGGTTTCCATTTATTGAAATAATGCAATTTTAGTTATACTTTGTCAGCAACGGCTCTAAAACCCCGTTCTCGGTTACATTTCAAATTGAAAATAGATGAAAGTGCACTATTTAAACATGATAAAGTTTTGTAAGGACATACATGTCCTCCTATTTATATTTTTCAAATTATAAAGCCTAGGGACAAGTCTTATTTTTTGTTTGGATTTTTAGAAGAAAAATAATTATGGATCTCTACATCGAACAGTATTCAAGAACGAGAATGTCTCAGAAGCTAGTTTTTTTCTTTTGTGAGAAGCTTGTATTTAATAGTTTATTAATTTTCAAAAATTATATAATTCAACGAATATAGCAGATACCTGGATTTGCTCTCACAATCAATAAGTAGATAAATTTTAAAGAAAAAAATTCCTTTTTTTTTTTGAATATCGCCTTTTGTCGAAGAAAAATTTCCCTATTTTTCATAAAATTGAACTGTCAAAAAACTTCGATACCTGTTTTCAACGAAATACATGAATTTTCAACGAAAAAAGAGGAACTCTGAATAAAAAATGTAATAGTTGATATTCCAATTTCCAACCAATAATTATTCTAATTTTCATAATAACAGTAGAATTTTCAACGGAATAGATAAATTTTCATGAAAAAGGTCCATTTTTTCTCAACCAAATTAAATTTGCAACTAAGAAAAATAAATCATCAACGAAAAAGTTGAAGAGTAGAAGAAAGAAACATTTTAATTTTCAACATAAAAGTGGAAAGCTAATTTATCTTCTTGTGTAGAAAATGATCTTCTAATCAAGAATTCATTTTTTTGTTTGATGGTTTAACTTTTTCTTTGAAACTCGTATGTTTGGGTCGAATTCAACTGGTAAGATTTTCTAAATGTTATTTTTAGATTGGGAATATTACTTGCATTGTATTTTTCAAGATGAAAATTGAACTATTTTGTGGAGAATTAATTCATTTGTTCGAAAATTCGTCATTTAGTAGAGAAATAATTTTCTCGGTTGAAAATGAACTTTTCTCTTTAAAAAATCAACTTTCTTTTGAAAAGTTTTCTTTTTTTCTTAGAATCTCGACTATATGTGCGGTTAAAAATGCAACTATTTTGTTGAAGTCATCTTTTTTTGACAAAAATTCGGCTATTTTGTTAAGAACTTGTCCTTTTAAATTGAAAACTTCTTATTTGAAAATGATATTCTGGTGGAGCATACATTTTTTTGGATGAAAATTTGAATATTGAGTAAAATATTCATTTTCCCTGGTTGAAACTTCAACCACTCGGTTATAGGTTGAAATACTTTATTAAACATTTATTATTATCAGGTTCACCTTTTTGGCTGAAAATCCGACTATTATGTTTATTTAGTTAAAAATAATTTTTTTATCTAAAAATAGAACTATTCCATTTTTAGTTGAATATGTTTTGAGTGAACTTAACTGGTTTCAAGTTCCTCTTCCTTTTTGTTAAAGAGTACATTTGCTCTGAATATTTACCTATTTCATTTTTGGTAGGGAAATAATATTTTTCAGACGAAAACTAGAATATTTTGTCGAATATCCATGCATCTTTTCGGTTGAAAATTCATCTATTCTGTTAAAAGTCTTTTTTGTTGGAGATATTTTTTTTTATGTAAGGATACACTGTTTTATTGATAATAATTTGTCCTCTTGGATTAAAAATAATTCTTTTTTGCTCAAAAATGCATCGTTGGAAAAGGAACTTTTGGGTTTGAAAATTCAATTACCTTCCAAAAAATTCGTCTTTTTGTCTATTGAGTTCAACTTTTGGATTGATTATACAATTGTTTTCGGTTGAATAATCATTTTTTCTTCAAATATTCGTATACTCAGTTTGGAATGCATCTTTAAAGGTTGAAAATCAACTATTCAAAAATGTATATACTTGGTTGTAATTTTGAATATTCTGTTGAAAATTCACCTGTTCTGACAAAGGCGCCTTTTTTGGTCGAAGATTTAACTTTCTGGTTGAAAATTCGCCCTTTTGGATTAATATTTCAGCATTTGTGATAGAAAATGTAATCGTCCATGGTTGACAATGACACGTTTTTTGTTTGAGAATCAATTTTTTTATCCTGAATACTCGAGTATTTGGTGGAAAATGCACGTTCGTATGTTGAGAGTACAAATAATTTTATTGGAAATTCTTCCATTTTGTTGTAATTTTCATTATTTTGTTCGGAATTGATCTGTTTTGTTAATATTCCGTCTATATTGAATTAAACATTCATCTTATGTCACTGAAAAGTCTTATTTCTTGTTTGAAGATTTACTTTTTTGTTGAAAATGAACTTCCTTGTAAATGAATTCTGAAAATTAAATCTGCTCATCACGGAAACAATATCATTTTACAATACATATTTTGTAGACTGGATAACGAGAAATTTTTGAGTTCACTGAATTTATGTTTGGCATTACATTTTGATTAAAAACTGAAAAAAAATCATGGGCTTAGCGTCTCATCATACAAGAATAAAGTTTAATTATGCTATAAATATAGTGAATGGATTTTTTATTTCTTTTTTTTTCAAATTGGAGAGTTCAATTTCTAGAAGATCTGGAAATTGTAGCGTTTGAAATCCTGAAATTCAAATTTTGCTATAAATTTCTGACAACTACTTTTATCTTTTTTTTATACCAAAGTTATCTCACCACTTAAAAATAAAACTCGAAACCTGGGAAAGCGTCTGGAAACGGCAAACATAAAAAATCAATAAAAGATAACACGATTTTTTCTGAATCATGCAATAACTAACGTTTAACAAGCCTGGATTGTATTTCACTCCTTTTTTACTATTTATTTATGTTTTTTATCTTTACAAGCTAGAAGATTAAGTCATATTTACACGATCGTTCATTCACTCAAGCATTTTCTTGATCATCAGTTAAGGAGAAACGTTGTTAAATAATTGAGGCAGGCTCCGTAAATAAAAACAAAAGCTCCTCAAAATAATCTTCATCTAATTTCTGATTGACAATGTTTTCAATTTTGTGAAAAGGTGCTATATTTAACGGAATATTATTTTTGAAACAAAGAGGGTTGTTTCTGAAGAATTTGATACATTTTCGAGACGATATTTGAAGTTTGAACCTGAAAACATGAATTTTTAACATGACAATTGAATTTTGAAAAAGGCGAACTTTCAAAAAAAAAATTATTTTTAATCAAATAGTTGAACATTCCACAAAGAGAATAGAACTTTCTACATCAAAGAAACAAATTAAAAAAAAATGTTGTAATTTTTTAGCCAGTGAGACGAATTTCGAACAATGAAGTAATTTCTAACGAAATAGCGTTATATCCCACGGAAACTATTGAATTTGCAACACATGAATATGAAAAAGAAACAAAACAATTGAATATGTGAGCCAAAATTGACGAATTTTCTGCGAATATGTTGATTTTGATTAATTTTCTACAAAAATGTTGAATTATCAACCAAATAGTTCGATTTCTATGGAAGTAATGAAATTTTCCTCAATAGGAGACAAATTTTCACCAGAACGGTTACATCTTCGATAATAATAACCATAATCATAACCGAACACGTAATTTTTAACCTAAAAAGACGAATTTTCAACAAAACAGTTGAATTTCTAAGCCTAAATATGATTTCTAGGCAAAATATTACTAATATATTATTATAATAATACTAGAGGAAAGCAATACACTGACGATTTCAAGTAAAAAATACGAATTTTCAATTAATGTGTTGATTTCCAACCAAATAAGTAGTTAATTCTTTCATGAAAAAAAAAATAATTTTCAACACAAGCAGATGAATTTCCTACAAAAAAGTTAAATTTTCAAACCTAAAGTATGAATTATTATCAACGAAATAGTTTAATTTTGTAAAGATAATAATAATAATTAAAAAAAACGAGTTCTGAACCAAAGACTTGAATTTGTAATAAAAAATTCGAATAATTATCGACCGAAAACGTAATTTGCTACAAGAGAAAGAGTATTTTCAACCGAATAGGTAATCTTTCGAATAATAATTATTTTTCCACCAAATAGTTCAATTTTATACCAAAATACTTGTATTTTCTACAAAAATAGTTTAATGCCTAACACAAAAATACAGAAAGGAAACAATTTAGTTGAATACAGTTGAAGGACAAGTTTTAAAAAAGCATGTTAATTTTTAACCTCAAATAGTGGAATATTCTATGATCGATGGAAATAATACAATTGTTCAATCCAAGAAGTCAAATTTGTCACGTAAAATATGGATTCTCCACAGAAAGTTGACTTTCTTGTTGGAAATAAATATTGTGATCTCATTTTTTTCGTTTGCCGATCTCATTTAAATATATAATAAATTAGGGAATCATTCAAATATTGATCTTACAAGTTGTGAAAAATCTATATTATACCATCCCATTATTTAAAGAGTACATTTTGAACCAAATAGTTGAAACATTGTATCAATATAATGAAATTGTCAACCTGAAATAAAGCGAATTCTCAGCATAATATTTGGAGCCAGTAAGACGAATTTTGAATGTGTGAATTTTTGACAAAATAGTTGCATTTCAAGTCAAAATCAAAAACGGAAACACAGTTGAATTTTTAAGCCGCAAATGGACGAATTTTCAGAAAATTTGGTAATTTGGAAGCAAACAGTTTAATCTTCAATGAAAACAGTAGAATTTGCAGCCAAAAAAGACGAATATAAAAAAAAATATCATCAAGCAAAGTGTGAATCTTCCACAAAAGTTTTTTACGAATTCGCAAGCAAAGGGTTTGATTTTTAAATCGTAAATATGAATCATCATCAACGAGATACGCTTTCTTCTAGTCTAGAAAGACGGATTTTAGGAAAAACAGTGGAAATTTGGAGCCGAAATTTAATTATTTAAACAAACACCTATAATGGATACGAATTTTAAATTTTCAATTTGGGAACTATTTATTAGTGGTCCTAATGTTCTAATAATATTGTAGACATTTTGGAATGAATATAAATATTTGATAAAAAACGATACTTTCAGAAGAAAATTTTTGGTTCTTCATGAAGGATGTTTTGTGAAAATAATGATTTCGAAAAAATTTTGAAATATATTCCAAAGTTTCAGTGACTTTTGAACTTTTTATGGAAATTTTCAGCCCAAAAGATTAGTTCTCGAACAGAAAAATCAAATCTCCAAAAAAATATTTTCATTATTACCTAAAATGATGAATCCTTAACCGAAAAAATTGATTTTTCAGGGGGAAAAATTGAACTTTGGACAAGTAGTTCGATTTTCTATCGAAATAGTTGAATTTTTTTCAATTTTTTTACGAAAATAGTTGAAGTTCAAACCCAAAAGGTGAACTGCCACTTGACCTGTAGAAATCGCAACAAAAGGAGTTAAATTTTCTAATCAACTATATAGAACAGCATCACTGCGAATTTTCTAGGAAAAAGGACATCATTGCCAAAATAGTTCAACTTTAAGACAAATGGTTTTTATCCACAATACTTGGCTAAGTTGGAAATACGACATTTCTTAAAAAACTTGCCTTTTTGGCTTGCAGATTCAACAATGTAGTGAAAAATTCAAGTATTTGTTCAAAAATGACCTTTTTCCTCAAAAATCCATATTTTTATGGTTGACAATTCAGCTATTTCGATAGAAAATTCAGCTACTTGAGTGAAATTGAGCCATTCATTTAAATATTGAAATATTTGGTACAAAATTGACTTTTTGTTATGAAGTAAAATTGTTGGGTTGAAAATTCAACTTTTGAGCAAAAAATAAAGCTTTTCCGCTTGAAAGTTCAACAATATGGTAGACATTTCAAATATTTGGTCCAAAACTTCCTCTCTTTTTGGAAATATATATTTCTGGTTGAAATTGAACTAATTTGTTAGAATTCTCAACTGAATGTTTAAAGGTAAAATATTTTTCAAATTTTGAACTTATTGTATAAAATTATCTATTTTGTTGAAAAATCCTCTTTTGAGTTGGAAATTCGACATTTTTCATGCAACTTGCCTTTTTGGCTCGAAGGTCCAATAATTGAGTGAGAAATTCAACTATTTTTTCAAAAATCTCTATAAATTCATCAATTATAAATGCACACGGAAAAAATATGTTATCGAATTTTTCGTTGACTGTCAACCACTTTTGGATAGGATGAAAAGTTCGTGAAATT
>WSXT02212631.1:0-17609 GCA_011762715.2 Neuroterus valhalla | reverse complement strand
ATTTGTCAAAATCAGCTGAGAAATGGCGGAGTTATTAAGTGTTAAAATAGGGCCGGTCTAGATGGCGCACCCTGTATGTGTTCAACTGAATACTTGAATTTTCACCAAAAACAGATGAATCTATTTTTGAAGAAGTAGTTACAATTTCAAACAGAGGTGTTTTTTGAATCGAAATAATGCAACTTCAACAGAAAAAAATGATTTCGAACAAGCAAGTTTGAGTTTTGATCAAGTATTTGATTTTTTACTAAAAAAGGATGAATTTGCAATGAACTATGAAAACAAGTTTTCTACATAATTTAGAAAGATTGCTTCTTCGGAATACTACTCCTACTCTAAAGACTGCTTGAAGTAATTTCCTTATTTAAAATGAAGTAGAGGGAACTTTGAAGTTGTGACGAATTTTGAATTGGCAGAACGATTTTTTTAAATTTCTCTCTTCTCAATCCGAATAATATTTAGTTTCAAAAGTTCCCGTTCTATGTAAAAAATTCTTTGTTCCAAGTGAAATTATACTTCTTGACTGAAACTCCCTGCCTTAAAATATAAACTATAAGTATCTTCTGAGATTCCCTGTCCCAAGTCAGATAAATGAGGAAATGCAAATAAAACGTGATGAATACATTTTTTCGAGAAAAATGAGATAATAATTCTTTCTGTATGTTTCGGCTATCATCAATTTGATCATCAAATTTGAATCGACTGAAAAAATATCATAGAGCAACAAATTTGAAAAACGTTTCTCTCATAATGGAAAGAAATAAAAATTCTTCCTCTCATGAAGTATAGATGTTTTCAAATATTTAGAGAATCAGATAGAAGGAACTTTACATTTTTAAAATCAAATGATAAGATATCTTTTTGATTTATAGAAAAAAAGCGGTCATTTCTCGTTTTTTTTTTTTTTTTTGTAGAACTTTGAATAGTCTAGGTTGAGTCAAGTAAATTCCTGGGTTTTGAATTAAACTCCCGGTCCTTCCCCGGTTTTTTCTGGTCAATAAAATTCCCGGGCAAGCCGTTACCCTGAACATAAATGAGTGAATTTTCAACCAAATAGAAGAATTTTGAACGTGAAAGTTTAATTTTAACCAAGAAAGATGGATTTTCAGTCCATGAGGACAAATTTTCCACCCAAAAAGACGAATGATCAACAGAACAGCCGCATTTTCAAGGAAATAATTAGACTTTGAAACTGAATGATAGAATTTTTACCCAAATAGGAAGAATTCAGAGAAGCAGTTGAATTTTGGACACGAAAATTTCAATTTTAGGAAGAAAAGTTTACCTACAACCAAGAAAGAATAATTTTAAAACCACAAGGACAATTGCCGATCCTATAATAAGTCAAAAGTTCAAAAATTTGCTTGAAGTTCTGAACGTTCAAAAGAACGAAACTTCTCTCTGATGTCTTTGTAAACTAGAAGTAGTACAAAAATATTGACTTATCTCCATTGCAAATAGTAGACCACAAAAGAAACTTCAAATGCAATTTTAAAATTGCAGTTGCAAAAATATTTCAGGACAAATTCAAGAAACAGATTGATTTTCTATCAAAGAACGAAGACTTTCAAACAAAATAGTTAATTTTTTAACTAGGAAAGAAGAATTTTTGGAAAAGAGTGAATGTTCGGCGCAACAGCGGAATTTTTGATGAAAAGATATGAATTCCTAACAGAATATTTTTTGAACTCTCAACAAAACAATTCAATCTGTAACCAAAAGCAAATTTTTTAAAA
This sequence comes from Neuroterus valhalla, assembly GCA_011762715.2. Lineage (NCBI taxonomy): Eukaryota > Metazoa > Arthropoda > Insecta > Hymenoptera > Cynipidae > Neuroterus > Neuroterus valhalla. Next base: position 15,873 of record WSXT02212631.1, on the reverse strand, counting down.
TATAGTAAAGTTTTGCTGAAAACTCGACTTTTTTTATTTGAAATGTTGTATCTTACAAAAAGAAACAAAAACTATGCATCTCATGGAGAAATAGTTCAACAAAAAATTGTAATCTGTTTAATGTAAACAATTTTGTTCCCAAACATTTTTCCTATCTTGTATAGCTTGGCCACAAAATACGTTTTTTTATTTTTAATATAATTTTTCCCAATAAATCAAAAAAAAAAAGTGTCATCAAAAAATTATTGAAATAAATATTGTAGATTGAAATAGAAATGGAATTTTTGAGTATTTTATTTCTATGGGTAAACCATAACCGTTGGTAAAAAAAGGCTGGTTAACGAACTTGATCCTTCTTTTTGGTCCCTCAAAACGTGTGCTGAAGGGCAATCCAATCCGATAAGCCTTTGAAAAGTCATGTGATATACATATTACGACAACGACAATAGACACTAACGTAAAACCTGTTTTCTCGGATTCAGAGGGTCTCGAAACGTGGAGGTTTCATTAAATCCGCGAACGTGGATTTTCACATGAAACAAATACCTCGTCAATGTAAAAGACCAATTCTCACCAATAAATGTAATAGTTGGTATATCAAACAAAACCAAAAACTAATAATTTTGAACGAAAGAATTGATCCTTAAATAAATCAGATTAATTTTTGATAAAAACAAAAATTATTTGAAATTGGATGACTTAAAACCACAAGAAATGTATATTTTCAAGAAAATAGTTAAAGTTTCAACGAAATAATTGGTTGTCTGATGATAAAATACGAAAACTAAACCAAAATGAATCCTGTTCTCAAAAAGAATTAACTTTCGACCGAAAATAGTTGATTTTCTTATCAGCTTCTATCAATTTGGTCCGAATTAAGCCTTGAAGGAAACATACTATGATTTTGGATACATAGATTTCTTTAGGAGCTGGTTTTTTAGGTTTCACGTAACAGTATCTATCTCCCTCCCCCTTCCCCAAAAAACTGTTACGTAATTTATGGATGGCCAATTATCAATACAAGATAACTTACCAAACGATCATCTGCATCTTCTTCGCTATTTTCTTCCTCACTAGCCATAGACTCAGCATCTCTTATCTTCTCACACTTAGGCAACATCAGATAATGTTCTATTGTCTGCACGAGAGCGAGTGGATCTACTTTCACGGGCCCACCTTTGCACTGTTTCATACTATTACAGTCAGGATGACGAACAAGATTGCACTGAAAAATAAATGAAAATTTCTTCAAGGCAGAATTCTTTGTTACTCTCTTTAACCTGGCTTATAGAAGATGATTTGATGGAAATATGTACGAATGTTTTCAATTAATACCTTTAGTTGATGTGTATTGAAGAATTTGAGAGCGCTTACGCTGCCCCTTCCAGCTCCAGAACCAGCTGGTAAATCGTGGACCTTAACAGGAAACTGTTCCAATTGTGCAACACAGCTATTCAATTTCATAACCAAAGCACCAAACGCACCAGCGTTTATGTCCATCAGATTGCCATCTTGTTGCATCTACAATCAAACAATGTTCTTTAGGTTAAACATGAATTTGCAAGCAAGTACTTTATTTAGAAATGATAAGGGAAAATACTTACAGTAGACTCGGCAAACAATTTCCAGAACATACGAAGTCGATCGTATCTATTTCCAGGTGCATCTATGGTTGTGAGGTAGTTCAACAAAGCCTTTATCAGACCACTAAAGTTCATTTCGAAAGGGGATATATCACTTTCCAAGACAATATCACGTAGTTCCGTTAACGCTGAGAAACTCTCATCAGATTCCTACAAAAACAAATCGAAATTCCATCATATGTACATTTCAGGGATCCTCACGGTTCAGTAGTTCAATTTCAGGGAGAAAGGAGTATTATATCCCAAAAAATGGGATTAAAAGGGGATTTCATTTTTTATTATAAACCTTTCGTTTCACATGGATATCTCTTGGATATTGAACAAAAGTGCCCCTAACAGCTGCACCTTTTTTTGAAAAAGTTTTCTAATCATTTTTGTGTTCCAAACATTTTATTAGTTAGCTTTGAAAAATCAGTTGGAAACTTCAGCCATTTCTGCTTTTCAAAATTCGAAAAGATCTAAAAGATTATATGGAAGATTGAAGAATAAATAAACAGAATTCAAAAATGCTCATTTTTGAATTGTTTTAAATGTATTTCTTCAAGTTTCCTTGTATGTTTTGTGCTAAAACGCAACTGTTTTTGGTTCAAAATCAAAACTTTTACAGTAGTAATATCAAATATCGAAGTTTTCGTTGTGAATTCTTGTTTGGTTGAAAATCTAACTGCTTAGTTAAAAATTAATCATATTTTGTTGTCTTAAACTATTTTTATTTCAAAATGAACACATTTTTTGGAATATTACCTAATAACATTATTAATTGAGAATTCGTCTTTTTTCATCCAAAATTTTATTAATTGGTAGAAAATTAAAATATTTGAGTCTCTCCAACTACTTGGTTGGAATCTTTAGTTGTCTTAAAATATTTTTAATTTGGAATGGACATCTTTTTGTGTTGGACTATTAAATTCAAATTCCCGGTCATTTCCCGGTTCTTCACGGTCAAGTTTTTCAATTTTCCCGGTCAACTGGAAGTAACATATTTATTTCTGGCACAAAAGGCAACCATTCATTTTTATTCATGATGTTCATTCCAAACACAATAACAATAAAAACGGAATTACAATTATTACTTCCTTTTTCAATCAAGAAGATGAATATTCAAATGAAGAGATGAATATTTAACTAAAACACTTCAATTTTCAACCATGTAGGTGAATTTTCAAACAAGATTAATTTTCAAATAGAAAGAATGATATTTTGAGAAAAAATATAATGTTTCAACAAAATAGTCGAATTTCGAACTCAAAAAATAATTATTTTCAACGAAAAATGGAACAGTAACATTTTTAGTTAGAAAAACAATTTCAAACCAAGCAAAGGAGTTCTATACTGAAACGAAGAATCTTCATCTGGAAGAGTTGAGTTTTAATGAGATAAATAAACTCCCACTGAAAAAAATAAATTGTGAACAAAAATTTGATTATTCAAATTTTGAAATGGAAAAATGGATGTTCAACTCAGCAAATGAATTTCTAACTGAAACTATGGAATTTTCAATAGGAATAAGTTTAATTTTTAATTGCAAAAAATTACTTATGACAAAAAAAACTAACCTTCAACTCAAATGATTATATTTTTACACAAAATGATGAAGGATCAAATAAAATTGTAAATATTTAATGAATTAGTTGAATTTTTAACCAGGAAGACTAATTTCCAACTGGAATAAGGAACATTTAACTACAAAAGTTCAATTTTTGAAAGAAAATTGATTTTTACAAAAAAAAAAAAAAAAAATTTTCAACAAAATCGTTGATATTTGGACTATAAAAATAAAAATTTCTGAACAAAAAAGGAATTTTTGGCTCAAAAACTTAATTTTATACCGAACATAAGAGTTTTTAACTAGAATAATATTAAACTTGAATGAAGAATGTTTGACTGTATGACTTGAATTGTTAACCGTGAAGACAAATTTGTGAGGGGGAATTTTAACTTCCGGAGGAAAGATAATTTTCTACGAAAAAAATCGACTATTTAAAAAAATATTTGAAGTTTCAACGAATTAGAAAAGATCAATTTTTCACTAGAAATGAAACAGTAGAATTTTTAGTTGAAGGAATTTGTTTCCAACTCAACTGATGAATTTTCAGGTATAATGATGAATCTTCACATGAATAGATAAATTTCAAGCAAAACGATGAATTTTTAACCATAAAGATTGATTTTCTCTAAAAAAAGCCAATTTCTCACAAAGCACATAAATTCTCAAAGAAATAGTTTAATTTTCAAATTCCAAAATCACTGTCAACTAAATACTTGAATTCAACCAGAGGTGAGTTTTGAATCGAAATAATGCAACTTTCACATAAAAATTTAACTCTTAACAAATGAGTTTAAATTTTAAACAAGTTGTTGATTTTTTCAACTAAAAAGGATGAATTTGCATTGAACAATGTAAACAAGTTTTCTATCATAATCCAGAAATATTTCTTCTTCGGAATACTACTTTTACTCTGAAGATTGCTTGAAGTACTTTTGTTATTAAAAATTGAGACGAGGGGAATCTGTGACGAATTTTGATTTGGAGGAACGATTTTTTTAAATTCCTCTCTTCTAAATCCAAACTAAGATTATTCTAAAAACTTCCCGTTCCATAACGAAAAATGCCCTGTTCCAAATGAAATAATATTTCTTTACTGAAACTTCCTGCCCTAAAATAAAAACTATAATTATTTTCTGAAATTCCTTGTCCCAAGATAATTAAAAATTATCTTTATTATCGATTATCAAATTCAAGTCAGCTAAAAGAATCTCGCAGAGCAACAAATTTGCAAAACACGTTTTACTTATAATGAAAAAAAAAAAATTGTTCCTCTCATGAAGTACAGATATATTTAAATATTCTGAGGAAAGGATCGGAGGAACGTTACATTCTTAAAATCAAATGATAAGATATCTTTTTGATTCATGCAAAGAAAGCAATCATTTCTCGTATTTTTTCGGTCGAATTTTGGGTTTTTTTCCTGGTCAATAAAATTCCTGGTCATTTCCCGGTTTCCCGGTCAAGTCGCCACCCTGTTACTTGTCTTTTTTAATTGAAGATTCAATAAATTAGTTGAAAATTTAGATTTCTGGTGAAAAGTTTTTCTTTCTTGGCAGCCAATTGATCTTTTTTAATTGAAAATTCAACTTGTTTGGCTAAAAATTCAAATACTTGGTAGAAAATTCAAATAACTTCTTAAACATTCATCCTTTGGTTGGAGATTAAAAACTTTTTCATAATCATTCAAGTGTTCTATTTTTTGGTTTTCTTGACCAATTTTCATTCAGAATTCGTATTTTTACCAAAAATTCAATTACTCGTTTGCAAATTCAGATTTTTCGGTTTACAATTCTCGAAAAATGAATCGAACTTTGTAAAACAGGGGAAAATTGTACCAAACTTCTCGAAAGTAGGTGTTTTGGGGGACTTTTAAAATTTGCGAGGAAAAATAGGAGTGAAAGGTAAAAAAGGAGACGTACTGTGATCCCTCACATTCAAAAGAAAATGAACAAAGATTGTCATCTGGAAACTCACGTTGGATTGAAGACGTTGAATTGCAGAAGTGAGTCTGGCAAGAACAGTTAAAGCTGGATGAGTACAAGGAGCATCATCTTGATATCTGGCTAAAAACTGCGAAGCTTGTTCCCGAACCCAAGCTTTCGCTTTATCCCGGTTTCCTCCCGTCAAACTTGGATTGCTTGGAGGCTTCGCTAAACTAGTGGACGAACTCGAATCCCGTTTATCACTGCTGGAACTCGATGAAGCCGATTTCTTTCCCCATCTTGCCGGATTCAAATTTCCCAAGAAACGACTGTTCTTTGGAGTAAACCCAGTAAACAGGGATTCAGGCTGCTGGGGCTGCTGTGGGGTACCACTCCCTAATCTCGAGAAACGACCTTTCTTGTTCTGCCTTTTCCTCTTTAGAACATCTCCAATTCTTCTGAAAAATAACGATTTGGATTTTAGTACTTTGAAGATTGCTTCAATGTACAATTTTGAAGAATAAAATAAACAAAACTTACAAATGAGCATTAGGTGGTGTGTTGGAATCGTCGATGCTGACGCTCAAATCAGTACGACTCCGAGTTTCCATCGTAGCAGTAAGATTTGGTTTTAGTTGACTCGTAGCAATTGTTCCAAAAAGAATATTCCCATTAGTTGTTGGAGATGCGATTGGAGAAGTCGCACTACTAGAAGAGATTGGCGTGTTCATGAGCGGAATATTCGACGGTCCTGGCTGGGGACTCGGCAAAGATGTACCTAAAAGAATCATTCGAAACTTATTCATCTCTATTCAAACTCTACAAAACAAAAAAGACAAGCAGGGCTCGTTCTCATTTAAAAAATACAAAATAGTGTCATTTTAGAAAAGCATTTGAATTTGCTTTTCAGGGTGGCGATTTGGCGGACAGATCAAGAATTGCAAAATAAATTGATTTTGAAAAATATACTCAAATTTCCCACGAAAAAATTTTTCAACCAAAGTGATGAATTTTCCAATACAATTACGAACAGTTTGAATTGCAAACCAAGAGGATGGATTTTCAACTAAAATAATGAATATTTACCTACAGCACTTCAATTCTCAACGATGAAGGTGAATATTCAAACAAGGAGATTAATTGTCAAATAGAAAGATTAATTGTCAAATGGAAAGATTAATTTTCTAAAAAAATAATTGAATTTTGAACTGGAAAAACCATTGTTTTCATCCGAAAATGGAACAGTCATATTTTGAGTTTGAAAACCCAATTTCATACTAAACATAAGAGTTTTTAACTAGAACAAAGAATCATCAACTGAAAGAGATGGATTTTCAAACAGATGAATTAATTTTGAGCAAAAAAGATCAATTATTGTCAACCCAAATTCCATTACTCAAATTTTGAATTTCAGCAAACAAATGAATTTCTAACTACAACTATGGCATTTTCATTTGTGATAAGTTCAATTTTCAGTCGAAAAACATTACTTGTAACCAAAAAAAATTAGCTTGTATCTAAAAAACAAACTTCCAAACAAATCAATTTTGAAGCAAAATTATGAATGTCCAAATAAAATTGTAAATGTTTAGCTGAAGGAGTTGAATTTTAAATCAGAAAGACGATTTTATACCTGAAATTTTGAACCCTCTACTAGAATAGTTGAAATTTCGGCCAAAAATTAATTTTTAATCAAAAAATACAGTTTTCAACAAAATGGTTGAATTTTTTACTGGAGAGATGGTCATTTTTAACCAAAGATAGAAAAGTAACATTTTCGGCCTAAAAATAATTTTGAACCAAACATCAGAGTTCTCAACCAGAAGCATTTTCGACTGATATGAAAAATATCCAACTGTTTAACTTGGATTGTTAACCGTAAAGAAGAACTTGTCAACAAGAAAAGTAACTTTCGAAGAAAAAGATAATTTCATATTAAAAATTCATTTTTTCAACAAAATATAAGAGTTTTCAGCGATATAATTGAATTTTCAATTTAAACAATAAAATTAACTTCCGGAGAAAAAGATAATTTTATACCAATTTTGAACTAGAAAAGATCATTTTCCACTGAGGATAAAACAGTTAAATTTCCAGTCAGAGAAATCCATTCTCAACCAAACTGATGGATTCTCTGATAGAATGATGAATTTTTAACTGGAATAAATGTATTTTATGCGAGAAAGGTGAATTTTCAACCATAAAGATTAATTTTCTACAAAAGAGGCGACTTTTCAACAAAGGAAATAAATTCTGAAAAAATAGTATAATTTTTAAAATCAATGTTCAAATAAATACATGAATCTTCACTAAAAACAGATGAATGGAACTTTAACAAAGTAGTCACATTTTCAATCAGAGGTGGATTTTATAATTAAGTAATGCACCTTCAACCAAAAAGTGTAATTTCCAACAGAATAATTTAATTTTCAACCAAGTAGTTGTTTTTTTTTTAAACTAAAACAGGATGAATTCGCAATAAACGTGAAAAAGTTTTTTTTATTATAATTTAGAAATATTTCTCATTCGAAATACTACTCATACTACTCTAAAAACTGTTTGAGGTACTTTCTTCATTTTAAATTATGAAGAGGGGACTTTCAAATTTTGAATTGGAAGAGCAATTTTCTGAATTTCGTCTTTTCTCAATTCAAATACTTTGAAGTATTCGACCTCCCTGTCTCAAGTCAGATGAATGAGGAGAAAGCAAATAAAACATGAAAAATTAATGCATTTTTTTTGTTGAAAAAATTGAGAAAATGATTCGTCCTGTATTTTTGGGCTATCATCAATTCCATTATACAAACTTCGGTCAGCTGAATAAATCTCAGAAAGCAATAAATTTGGAAAAGTTTTTTTTTTATAATGGAAAAAAATTTAAATTCTTGCTCTCATTAAGTATATAGATATATTAAATATTTTCAGAATCAGACTAAAGGTTTTTTTTCCCGGTCAAGTCGCCACCCTGCCTTTGACATGTTGAGTTCGAGCCATGCATTAGACTTAAAGACCATTTTCTCTACGTACTGGAAGAGCACTTGGGTGGCGAAACACCGAGCGGAATTTCCGGATCAGCCAATTGTCGAACTTGATGAAGAACGCCTTCCCGATGGAAGTGAACTCCAAAGACATGTGGCAGTCTCTTCATCAAGATACTCGCCATCTGCAACGCTCCAATCACGATTCTCAAATCTTGCGACGCGAGCATTCCAGCAATATGAGATGACACAACCTGGTTCTTCAGAACCTCCTTAAGAAGATCAGTCGATGCATAGTAAACCATTCGAAGCAAAGCTCTAAGACATTTATGCTTAACTGCAGGTCCCGCTGAACTGCTGTAAACTTCATACAAAACGGAGAACAGGGTTCTTATGAAGGACACAAGCCACTCGTTTGTTTCGATCACAGGTGGTACTACATCCATACTTGATGAACAAGTCGGACTTTTTCCCTCGGTAGGGTTGGCGTTGACTCTCCGGAATATGCTCCTCGCCATTCCCATATCCTCATTAATTTGTTTCATCACAGTCAAGTCTATCGTGTAAGTGCGTCCCAAGGTTGATAAACAGATTTCATCTTCTCCGTTCTGGAAGGCCATCTCTATGATTCGGGAGTCGATTGTGCTGAAAGGATGACAGCAGTGACGTTCGTCTCGCCATTCCCAGTGGACAGTTTCTTGCTGGCTACTCGTCCTTTCGAGTAAACTATTTACACTGAAGATCCCGTCGGTTGGTAAGGGCGGCATTAGTTCCTCGATGAGACACGTTATCTCGAACCATTCTTGTGGTGATCGGGGAACGAGTTCCACGTCCTCGGTTTTTACTTCCAAGGAACCAGTCAGAAGATAACTCAAGGTGAAAGAGATGTTCTGCTGAAGAAGTAATTGAGCTAGGTCTGGACAGCGGTTGGAAATCGCGGAGAGCATTCTAAGAACGGTGATAAAGTTGCCGATGCTGTTGACTGGCGGAGTGATCATGAGCAACTGTTGAAGATTCTGCAAGAGTTCTGCGTTGACGATTTTATGAAGCATCACAGGATCGTGTTGGAAACTGTCGACCAATCTACTGAAAGCCTGACAGACACACTCGACGCTCTTCTTGTCCTGATTTGCAAGTCTGCTCGTAAGAAGGGAGAGACTTTCGGCGACGAGATGAAAATCGTCAGGGTGAAGATTTTGGCAACAATTTGCGGTGATTGTCAAAGCAGCTCGTTGCGCTGTGATGTTGAAGAAGTCGACAAACTTTAGACATGCAGAAACACCGCCAGCATGAAGAATTGTCTTACTGTGTCTTCGGGACAACATTGCGAGGGCAGTGAGGCATTGTTCAGCAACGTCCATGCACTCGATTGATTCCAATTTCTGCAGAAAGACTGGTACGGCATCAACAACGACTGTAGAAGATCGGGGAAGGGCTTCCATCATGTAGGTCAACGCACGACAGGCGTGAGTCATAATGACGAAATTGTGCTCTATTCCAAGAAGATTTATGAGAGCGGCAACGACTTGTTTCACTGGGAATCCTGGAAGGGTGTCTTCGTTTCCCATGACAAGGATTTCTCCCATTCCGATGACTGCTTGGAGCTGTTCTCCCTCATCGTCAACAGCTTGTAATCCAGCTAAAAGTTGTTGTGCTTTCGCAGCTGAAAAAAGGAAAAAGGAAATTTCCAAATGTAGTTGAAGATTTAGGAATACAAGAATGAAGTGAGTTGGTAACTGAAGACCCACATTGATTATCAGATTAGTGACTAGAGAACTCAAGGAAGGGAAGTTGATTTAATAATACAATAAACTAATGCAATTAGAAGAACGAAATTTTGAACAAGTAAATTAAAAAAGAGTTTAAGCTGAATTTCTTTCGTTCGGAAGTAATTAATTACCAGAACTTGCACCCATACTTCTGTTGAGCAGATGCTGCATTCGAGGTCCGAGAGCTCCGAAAACGTGAGGTGGTAGGCCTCTTGCTTCGAGCAATGCTTGGAGTCTTCCAACTTCGCCATCATCGCTTTCGCTATCTCCTGTGGTTGCTGACATACCAGATGGGCCTCCACTTGCTTCATTATGAAAAAAATCAAATTTCGGAAATATTATTATCAAGTCGAAGATAATTTTTGAAACTGCTATTTTGCAAACTGAAATTATGTCCTGAATTAATTGCCAAACGCTACATTTAAAGCTCCAGTGTTAAATATAAAGCGACATATCACAATACTTATGCTCAATACTGTATACAAACACTCACTGACAATAAAACAGAGAACATACGGATTCGTTTTACTTTTATCGTGAAATGATTCAAGATTAGATAATCAATTCTAGTTTTTCTTCGTCTTAAATGAAATAATATACCAGTAGCGGAATTAGCAGTCGATGCTGATTCTTCTCCAGTCGTGCTGGATGTCAACTGACTGCTGGGGGCTGAAGATGAAACCGAGGTCGGGCTTGTGCTGTTCGAAACAATTTCACTCCCTGGAATCAAAGTACTTCCTCCTACAGAAACAGTTTCGGCAGCTGCTTTTCGTGCTCGTGACGAAGAACGATGTCTGTAATTAAACAAAAAAGAAGATAAGAGAAAAAATTCTTGATTAGAATTCAACATCTCTCCTTCTAAAAGCAATGCTTATTTAAAATGATCTTGAAACTATTTACAGAGTTGCTACAGAACACCCGTTTCTAAATTCCTGGCCTTCTCAAGGTTTAAACAATAATTTTTTCATAAAATTCGAGACTTAAACATTTAATAAATTTAACGAAATGCTTATTATTAGTTTGAATAAGCAAAGTTGAAGAAAAAAATCTTTAAATGTATTACGATCATATATTGATATTAGAATTAGAGCCATAAAGTTTTAAAAACAATTATTCACAAAATATTATTATGATGACTATGAGAAATGGTAATTTTGTAACTCTGGTAGGCCACTAAAATATTGTGGAGATATGCAGTCATTTTTCGATTTTTGAAAATGTACCCAGGTTATTCAAATTTTTGGATTAAAAACTCAAAATTCTCTGCATAATGCCAACTACAAATTATTTTTATATTTTCAACTAACTGAACGAATGCTAATAATTATTACTCAACTACTGTTTAGAACAATTTGTCATTTAAAATTGCGTCTTTTTAGAATGCAAGCTTCAAATTTGAAAATGAGTTTAAAAAAATAAATAAAATAAAATTTCCTAACAATACAAGTTTCAAACATTTCCAAATGTTCAATTTTGATCCGGAAGCCCTTTATTGTATATGCAGAATGCAAGGCTTCTGTTGAGATTATCGACATAGCTTTGAAAGATTCCGAAAGGTGCTGCCACCATTCGGTCATCGATCTAGCAATGATTTCAGAAAACGGCTACGCAATTTAACTGTTCAGTTGTATGGTGAATAGCGTCCTATGCGTTTCGTAGATACTCGTTCTATTTGATTTTACGTTGTAAAGTGTTGTTTGATGAACATAATAAACTAGAAGAGCAACCGTGATTTGAGTGTCATTGTGTTGAAGACCCCATCCCAAATCCCATAGTAGGACATAAATTCCAACAGCTTCCAAAACCCAAAAATTTATTAATTAAAAATGAAACCTTCAGAAATCGTCAATCTAAAATTAACATGTAGAAGCTTAGAAATCCCAGAGAAAATGTTGAAAATCGTAGCATTAAAAGTTAGGAGGCAAAAAAAACAACTTTTCATCTCCAAGCCTTTATGAAATAACTTTTAAATTAGTATAGTTGTAAATCGATAAAGTTAAACCTGTACACTGTACAGTAAAAATGAGAGTTTGCAAAAGAAAATTTTCAAACAGGATAAGTTTAAAATTTAAAAAGTCTCTGAAATTCTAACGCAAATTGTAGCAGGAATAATTTTTGTTTAAACAATCTGTCTAAATATTTAAGATACGAAAACAGTAAAGGTGCTATTCGATTCTGTGGAGATATTACATGAAGTTCATGCATTTGACAATTTTCCGCTTACCCAATTTGCTATATTGCGTGAATATGAAATTTATTTCATGCATTTGTTTATTTATACATCATCAATTAGATCAATACAAAAATTGTGAAACACACAGACTCTACTTTTTTCAGCAGAATCGAATAAAGCTAGTCTTTCCACATCTCGCATTTTCAAACGAATTGTTTGAACAATTTTGAAGTATTTTTCCCCCCTTGAAATGTCATCTATTGGTTTTTGAGACATTAATTCTTGAATGATTTTATGAAAGAAAAGTTTTTTTTTTTAGTTTTGGAAAATTGAAAACATTGTAATGGAAAATCCAATTTCATTTTATATCAACGATTTGATTGAGATTATTTTTCTCCTTTGAGCCTTTTGTTAGTCTCTTAATATGTTTGCCGTGATTTGCGAAAACGCTTCACGTTAAATAAAGCTTATAAAAACCAATTTGAACAAAGGAACATGTCACGACACTTATACGGTTATGATCGGAGACGACTTTTGATAATGTTTCTCTCGAAAGTATATAAACTTTTTTCAACTCTTTTTTTTATAGATCTATATAGCTCCAGTAAATCTCAAAGTACTGCTTTATATTTTTTTCTATTTTGATGAACCGAATTTTTAGAACCTATTTTGCTCTCCCGAACAATTGCAACAATATAATACGATATTCCAACCAGTTGAATACAATAATAAAAGATTAACAAGATACCTAAATTTTCTATCAAATAATTGAAATACTCTTTTATAAAGGACAAATTTCAAACCAAAAGTATAATAGTATTATTTTGAACAACTGAATGATTAACTTAAAAAGAATAGTTGAATGCTCGCACCAATCGGCCTAATTTTTCACTGAATAGACAAATCTTATGTGAACAATGAATTTCTAACAAAAAAGTTGATTTACAACCATGAAAGGTGGATTTTCAACATCAAAGATAAAATTTCAATCCAGAAGGACGAATGTTTTACAAAACAGATTAATTCTCGACCACAAAATATGATTTTAATAAAACAGTTGAATCTCCCACAGAACAATTAAGTTCCGAATAAATTAGTAGGATTTCATGATTTTATAACCAAATAAATGATTTTTTAAAATAAAAATAAACTTCAACGAAAACAGATTTATTTTCAACCAATGGCATATTTGACCAAAAAAGATCAGTTTTGAACCCAGAAAATTAACTTGGTGCCAAAGGAGACGATTTTCCAAATTCAACATTTTTCAACCAAGTAGTTTAATTCTCAACTACAAAACATACGTTCTTATCTTCAAATTTAAATTGCCCACAAAAAATTAAATATTTCAATTCCAGAATTAAAAAATTGTTTACCTACGTACTAACGTTACTAACGTTAAAAAACTGGAAAAAGTATAAAAGTAAATATTTTTTGATACAATCGACAAATGTCGAGTTCAAAGCACTACTTTTTATAGAAGATGAGATAGAAAAATATGAAAAAATTCATGAGATTCTTCAAACATTTATGAATAAATTGCCGTAGAAAAAGGGTAGTAATATAACAAAATTTTGGCCTGAATTTAATAATATAAACAAGCATACAATTTTCTGTTCTAATCAAGATATTCAAGTGATTCAAATTCCAAACTATTACGTAAAGGCTCTGTTTTCAAAAAATATACATTTGCTATCTTCTTTATGAAAATATTGATATCTCAAGGCAGTTTTTTATATTGAGAAACAAGTGTTACAAACAAACGGGGTGCTTTTTTTTCAAAATTATCATTCTCGATTTTCCATAACACGTGTTCTGAAGATCTTTCAGAAAAAAGCAACAAGCTGGTTTTCTAACATGTGCTTTCCAATATGTAAAATTGTCTCAAAATTTTGCGTTTTTCACAAAGAAAAGGAGCAATCTTATATTTTTTGAAAACTGTAAATAATAACAGAGACTTCACGTAACAGTTTGGAGTTTATATCACAATAATATCTTGATCAGAATAGAAAATAATATGTTTCATCTTTTTGTAATTTAAACCAACAATTTTCAATATTTTTTCAATTTGTCTACGGTCATTTATACATAAATGTTTAAAGATTCTCTGTAAACTTTCTCAGATTTTTTAATCTCATATTTAATAGAAAGTAGTGCTATGAACTTGACTTTTGTTAATTGTGTCTAAAACTAGTGGAATATCCAACAGAAACATAGAATTTTCAATCCCACTGGACGAATTTCCCCCAAAATCAAAATAATTTGATATCAAAAAGAACATCAAAGACAAAGTTTCAATCCAAAAGGACAACATGGATAACATGGTCGAAACTGCCCCTGCGGCATACGGAAAACTGATTACACTATCTTGTTCCTTGTCAAAAACAATCCAAAAAACCCAATTTTTAGAACCTATATGTCATGTTTCGTCCCCATAGACCGTATAATGTGATTTTCAGTTTTTTTTCCGATATCTCGGTCAATTTTCGAGCTAGAAATTTTTTTTTTTTTTTTTCTTTTGGATCTACAGAATGGAAATATTTGAAAAATTTTGGCGGAAAATTCGAATTTTTACAGCGCTTTTAAAATTTCAAATTTTTTTTCAAAAACGACGATCGTCTCAACGCTATGAAAAATATATATTGTTTTCCGGCACTCCGAAAATATGTGTGAATTTTCTCAGATTTTTGAAAATGGTGGAACGCACCCAAAAAAAAATAGCAACCGCATTTTCAATATTTTTGAACATAATCAAGATTCCAGAATCTCGCTAGCTATGTTTTGCTACCTTCAAACACCTTTTTTTGTGATATTGTGCAATTTTGAGAAGAACGACAAAGTTTGCACCGCCATTGAACATTTTTTCTGGCAGTGAAAAGCGTCAAAATTCGATGAAAACCCGAATTTTTCGGAAATTTGACCGTCTATGAATCTCTACATACTTTGAATCATCTCTTCGTTATTCTATTATCTAATTTCATTTTATGTGGCTCGTATTTTTTATTTTTATGGGAAAAATGAAGTTATTTTTCGCCAAATAATTTTTTTATCTGTAAAAGTTAAAAATCAGGCAGGAACCTTTTCTTTGGGGTTCCGACTACGTCAAGTATGCCTACGTCACGAGTTTTCAAAATTTGCCATTGCATTTATCAAATTGAGTTCATTAATAATCAAAATCATTCTCCCGATAACCAATTTGCACCTTGAATATTAGTAGATTGATCATTATACAAATATTTCATGTCATCAGTCATTTTGAGTTCATTTTGCAGTGAATGTATAAAAAGGTTCCAATTTTTTTTATAATTTGAAGGAACCGATGCTTCATTGAAAGTTTGCCAAAGTAGGTCAGTAAGTAAAATACAATAGTTAAACAAAAAAATCTGTAAAATAATGTAAATATAACTCGAACTTAACTGTATAAAAAACTGTGTAACTTACTGATCTACTTTGGCAAACTTTTATGGAATCATCAGTTCCTTCAAATTATAAAAAGTGGTACCCTTTTATACATTCACTGCAAAATAAACTTGGAATGACTGATGGCATGATATGAAATATTTGTATAATGATCAATCTACTAATATTCAAGGTGCAAATTGGTTTTCGGAAGAATGATTTTAATAATTGATAAATTCAATTTGCAAAATGCAATGGCAGATTCTGAAAACTTGTGAAGTTGACTTACGTCATCCAAACTCGTAAAGCACGATCGATATCGTGACTTTTATTGGTTATATAAACAGAATTGATTTGGAAAACGCTATATTGTAGAATCAAGGCATAAAAGTATTTGAAACATCAGAAATCCGCTCTGGAAAGTGTGAGGGACTTGAACG
>WSXT02212620.1:0-17609 GCA_011762715.2 Neuroterus valhalla | reverse complement strand
ATGTTTGATTAGGAATTGGTTTTTTATAACTAAAAATGTTACTGTTCCATTTTTGGTTGATAATAATTATTTTTTGACTTTGTAATTTGACTATTTTGTTAAAACATGATATTTTTTCTCAAAAAATGATTCTTTCTATTTGTATAATAATCTTCTCGTTGAATATTCCTCTTAAAGGTTGGAAATTAAAGTGCTCCAGTTAAATATTTTCATTTTTAGTTGAAAATTCATCGTATTGTTTTGAAATGTAACTGTTCTGGTTAGAGATTCATAATGTTATTTGAAAATTCATCACATTGGTTGAAAACTGAACTATTTTGTAAATTGATTTTTTCAATTGTAAGTTGAACTGTTCCAATTTTGGTAAAAAAATGATATTTTTGTTGTTGAAAATGAGATTTTCTTTCAGAATTAATTTATTCTTCAATGTGAACGCATGAGCGCATCTAAGGTGGTAAGAGTTGCTCACGCGTTGGACACCTCTGATTTAATACTTTCTCTCATGATTTACAGCTGCTAGCAATGTCAATAAGCCTTACTTGTGCCTGGATTCTGCATCAATGAGCGTTGGAGGAAAGGCAGGAAGTGGAGAAGAAGGATCACCGACTCATTCCTCAGCTGATGAACCCGGTGGTGGCGGCGGTGGCGGAGGGATGCTAGAATCAAACGTCGCTCCGCCACAATCGAATATGGTTCTTCGGAAACGAATACGTAAGATTAAGCAAGGCATGAAAAGGTACAATAGTCAGCTGACGTTGATGCGCAGAGACTTGCGAAACTGTAAAGCAAAAATTGCGGAGCAACAAAAGCAGATTGTTGAATACGCCACGCGGATGGATGAAAATGATAAGAAAAATGAAGAAACATCTCGAAAATTCAGTACACTCCTACAGGTATTTACAAAGGTACACTCTCTCACAGGCCCGTTGTTTTTTTCCATTAATTTACTGTACATGCCCGTCACAGGCACACGGAAAAAATTTGTACTGGAGGAATTACAGAATTTGTTACGGAGTGGTAGATATGAGAAAAAATACGTAATAATTACAGACCCACGTTTTTGTAAACTCCACAGAAATTTTTCTATTAGAATTGAATTTGTTGATTTATTCGGTCATGAAAAATAAAAATTTTTAATTCTATGTCATTCCTTTTCAATTTTTCCATTGAATTATATGCAGAGCTTTCATTTTTATAAATAGAACAATCAAAATTGTTACGTTGAAAGTTCAGTTTTTCTGTTTAATTTGAAATTTTCGATTCATAATTACTGATTATAGAAGAACAGTCAAGCGTTTCTAAATATAAAGTAATCTTTATTTTTAAATTGAAGAATTTCAAATTCAATGGTTTCAAGATGGAATACTTTGGACTGAAAAAATGTTCGAATTTTAATAAAAGGCTTGGAGTATGAAATGTATTATCTTGAAGTTGTTCCAAAATTGAAAATATTCTGTGAATTATTCCGACTTTTCTTTTCAAATCCAATATTATTACTTTTTAAATCTTGAAGTACAGTTCGAATTGAAAAATCTTTGAATAATTCATATTCACCGTTGATTTACTAACATTTTTTTTAAATTTTATTCTTCGATTTCAGAATCTTCTAATTTTCAATGGTTCGAGTCTCCGAAATTGCATTTCAAAATTTCTTAAATTAGAATCTACTTTTGAAAATGAAATTTGAAACAGAAAATTTTCAAAGTGGGAGAATTTAGAAATACGCATTCGAAACTGAAAGATATAATAATTGAAGAAAATTAATAATCTAATGATTAAAAAAAAACTATAAAATAATAGTAATATACATTTTTACTCTGAAAATTTGTAACATTCCTGGTCAAAAAATCAATTTACTGTCATTTCGAGGTTTTTCTCGGTCTTATAAAATTCTCGATCATTTCCAGGTTTCTCGCACCAGCAGACATCCTGAAAAAAAAACTATTTTTTGTTGAATGAAGAAATTCTGGAGGTGACTCTATGAGTCTCGTCAACGGGACGGATTGTTCAAGACCACCTACAGGTCGCAAATTTTGACCAAATCGAACGAAATTTTGCCAGAAAGGTTTTTAAATGAATTTCGAAGGGACTCACGGAGCCAAATTTTCCAAAATAATTTTTTTAAACAAATAGTGTAAACAATGTTTGCTAAATTTGCAATACGTTGCAAAAATCATTCAGAACAACGTAAACCCTGAACCCATATACCCATAAACCCCAAATTCATAGAACCTTAATTCATAAACCCATAGAATCTAAACCCTTGAACCATAAACCCTTAAACCCGAAACCCATAAACCCCAAAACGGTAAAACCTGAATCCCTGAACCCATAAAACCCAAATTGATGAACCCTAAATCCATGAACCCTAAAATCCTAGATTCTAAATCATTAACCTATAAACACTAGGTCTACTAATTTCCAACCCACAAAGATTGAACCTCAATCCTACATATGCAATAACTTTCAACTCCAAAACAATCATTTTCACACTCTTTTTGAATGCATGCTTGAACCCACAAATATGAAAACTTCAAACTCCAAAAACCCTAACTCGATCATTTTCGCACTCATCTAAAAACCTCAAACGCGGAATCCCTATTGTTTTTGGAAAATTTATTCCATACTAATAGGACTAATGACTATTCGATTAATTAATTATAATTAATCTTACAAAGTTTCTAGATTGAATTGCCGAAATAAAGTACGGTTAATTAACAGTAAGATCTTCATATCCCTAATTAGCAATCTTAAAAAAGTTATTTTTTCCGAAACTTTTCGAGGCAAAATACTGTATAATTGAATAGTTATTTTTACATCTTATAGACTCGTCATTGGAGGAACAGAAATAAATGTGGCAATAGCCCATGAAAAATTGTATAATATGCTGCAAAGGATTGTTATATATTATCTTTCAAACTATATTTGAATACAAAATAAAAAATTCGAATCGATATAGCAGCAAAAGGAATGTTACTTGAAGAATGAGAAAAGAAGGATTCTGAGTTTCAAGCTCCTATTTTATAAATTCAAGATATAAGAGTTGATAAAATTATTACAAAGAAAAAAAATACAGTAATAAAGTTATATACAGTAAGATTTAAAAATAGTTTCAATTTAAAGACATAACTGATTATGAATTGAAAATTAATCTAAAGAAAAATAATTTGTTCCAACAATTTTTTTTCGCAAAACTAAAGGCAAACTTGAGCTTAGCGCACGAAAAAACCCCTTAGTTAACATATGCTGTATTTGTATTATAATTCATTTTCTTATAGGCGCTGAAAGCCTTCTAAGGATTTAATATAGATTATGCAATATGAATTATTTAGTCATATGGTTGTAACAAATTGTATTTCAAATATAAAATATACTGCTTCGGACATCTTTTGCCAGTGGCATTGGATTCAAGAATATATTTTGCAGAAAAATTGAAATAAGCAATAATTCATTCAAAAAAATTATTTAAACAAATTTATTTTGCAAAACTAATGGCAAATTTAGAATCAGCTATGCCTCAAACTCCTTAAATTCTATATTGCTTACCTAGCTCATGACTCGAAATCTTATATTCACGAAAGGGTTAAATAAATAAGTTTCAAAAGAACTTGATTTCACATTTTTTATTTTTATTTTTTTTTTGTTAGAACAAATTATTATTATTTTTGAAAATTTGGCTTCGTGAGTCTCTCTGTAGTTCAATGTGTATTTCAAAACACAGTAGAGTTACGTAATTTTGAGTGACCGAGAACCGTCATTTTCGCTGAGGAAATGTAGTTTCTGTTCAACCAATTTCCAATATTTATTATCAGGTCTGTAATTAAAACTGAACAGTTGTAGATGACCTACTGAAAAGTTAATGTGAATTCACTGAATTTTTCTCATATCCGCCACCCCGTACCTAATTCTGTAATTCCTCCAGTACAAATTTTTTCCGTGCAGTAAAATATTAAGCAACTTATTCCAAGTTCTTTGAGAACAACCATTAATCGGTTGATTTTAATTCATTCTTAGGCCTCAAAAATTGCATTATTATTAGCATTTCGTATTTAGTTGCTCATGAAATTCCCCGTTCTCTACGAAAGTGTATGTGTGTTTCATTACAATCTGCATTTGGTACATTTTGATTGGATATTTCACAGGAGTTGAACAAATGCAAGACAGAGCTTCAGTATTGGCGGTCCAGATCTCCAGCTATTCCAGTTTGTGGAGGCTGTGGACAATCCATACCCTTGCCTATCGATGATCTACAGACTCTTGCCAATCAAGGTGTTCTACCAGAAGGGGCATTTGGGGAGGGATTTGATTTTATACCTATACCAACAGAGGCTCACAGTCCGACGGAATCGATTAATCCGCTACCAGCGCCTACTGCGACACAATCTGTCGAAGCTCCATTGGAAATGGCACCACCGGAAGCTCCTCCTCCTGTCATATTGCTTGTGTCGAAAAGGAAAGCATCTTCATCTTCCGAAGAATCACCCAGTGATAGTACGAAGAAGCCACGACGCATAGCCAAGGCTCGTCAGGCCAAGCGTTCAAAGGTTTAAAATTTAACACAGATTCTGCGAATACGCTACAAAAGCTGTAAATGACGCATTTTCGAGGGGTTTTTTTTTTTGTATATGAGAAGGTTTTTTTTTTTTTGCAAACGTCGCGTAACTTCTATGTGGCAATGCGAGATATAATCTAGGCGATCATCCAAAAGTACAAAATTTGTTTCCCGCTCGCCCTGCACCAAATTTTTGCGCAATCCAGGTGCACGCAAAGTAGTGTGAAACGATATTAGAGCGTCATAAGCAAATTACTGTTGCTGTTCATCTACTCTTTGACGGGAATCTACAAGCGGTTTCTTTGGGATTTCATTGTGAATAATAGTATAATGTGAGATACTTAGGTAACAAACATGTTGCCGAGAATATTGTAAATGAAGAAAGCATGGCATACCGTGGAGTATGGCATTTTTATACCTTTTCTTTTTCTTCATTGTTACACAAAATAGGAGAATCATATTATGAATTTCTGTGTATATGCGCGCGAAACGCAAAGAACGCGGGGGAACTGAAATCATTTGTTGCGGCTCTCTATAAAAATACTTACACAAAAAAATGTGTGCATGAAATTGTATACAATATATAAGTTTCTTCCTTTGTCTTTTGTTAATTTTGCGTGTGTTTGAATGCTGCGGGGAAATATATCAAAGTGTGTGCAAACTTATTTTTTAACTCGCAATATACTTTATTGTACACTGTTTCATACAAAATTCCATAAATTGTAAAAATAGTCTTTTGATCGCGCATTGTCTCGCGACTCTTATCTTGAACAATCGCATGGGATTTCACTTTTAATTTGACTTTTTATGGAAACTTGTATAGTGCAGATTCGCGTATAGTTTCCACGCGGATAAAAATGGCACTGAACATATTTTGTGTGGGTAATAATGGAAAAAGATTTGATTCATCGTTGCGTGAACGCAGGCGTCTACCATGGAGAATCATTGGAGACTTCGTTTCGTGAACGCAAGTACACATTTATCGCGCACTAATTACCATATCAATTCTCATTTATCTTTCCTAATACTGACTCTTACTCACACACGTCATCAATTTTTTTATGAACTTTCCGCAAAATGAGTCTCGTGGCTGGCAGTCAGTACACTGTGCCAGTGCGTATGTGAAGTGCGTGCTTGGTCAGAATTTATGCAAATAAATACTTAGCCAATTTTGTGAATAATACATCAGCAGTTTAGAACATTTTTTTAACCGTGGTATATTTTAGCACATCCAATTAGGCTAATTTCCAGTGGATTTTCAGATTTTTTGTATAATTATTAATGGGTTGGAATATATTATATATAGCTTTTTGTAGTTTTTGTCTTATGTAGATTGAATTTATATTTGAAAAACAGAGCCTTGGCCAGTTTTCCACACTTGAAAAAAGCTTATTTGTTTATAAGTTTTCATAAGGCTCTCATGCTCTTGAAATGCAGCATTACGGAAAGAAATTCAATGTCGCGCAGAAATTCTTCTCTTTTTTGTTTTAATTCAAACAAGAGTAAGTCAAGTTCGCAATGATTCGATATTATTAATGTTTCGCAGTCTCTATTAAGTTTGTCAGCAGATACGTTTCAAAGTTATATGGAACTCTTGAAGTTCGTGATCTTTTTCTTACTGAAAATATCTATATAGGTGCATATATAGGGTCCCTTTAAGGAATCCATATATGATTCTATGTCTGCTCTGCATAGAAACATATACAGAATCCTTTGGAATCTTCATAACGAATACCTTTAAATCCAAAAATATTGAAATGTGTATAAGGGACACCTTTAGAAGATCCTACTCAGGATCCAACGAAGGTTCTTTTGGGAGTTTAAGGAGTCCTATATAGACATTTTTGGTAGATTTTTTTTTCAATATAGTGGAGCATAATATATGTATAGGCCTTCGATTTCAAAAAGCGGCTAATTGCCGGATTTACGTTAGAAATAATTCGGTTTTAGGATAGAAGAATAAATCGCATTGTAATTATTGATAAATTGTTTAATACATGTAAGCATCACACACGCAATGGTATTTAATTATTCAAAATGTATAATAATTTTTTTGTAAGTACCATTAAAAGTATTCAATTGTCTCGTAGAATACAATATTAATAGAAAGCTAGTAAATAAAAGATACTGATTTTAAATAATTTTGATGAGCTTCTTAATGATTCTTTTGTTTTAAAACAACAGTCTGCAAACTTCCGGTTTATGAGAAATGTGTAAGGGTAACACGCACTTGTCCCAAACTGCAAATTAAAAACTAAAATTTACTAAATAATATGAATGACATTCTTTAAATATTTGAGATTCACTGATATATTTATATTGAGTTAAAAAAGATCAAAATCAAGAGTGGGAATCAATACCTTCGAGTTGATGATTTTAAAAATGACTTCAGAGTCTGTCTCAGAAGTATTTTGTCTGGTTACGCTTCTTTGCTATTTAAGGTTAAAAAATGATATGATCATAAAAGAAAGTAATAATGCATATCCACAATGCGGGTACTGTGAAATGAGAGGACATTTTAAAACACTAAGAACGGAATCAAATAAATCGCGAAAATGTCGATTTTTCCGGATTTTCAAATGTTTCTATATGTTCTGTATATATTTTTGAAGAGTTTTAGATGTTTTTTCCTATTTTATTCTTTTTGTTTTCTTTTATTCTTTTAATTATTTCGAGCAAGAAGATTCACGCTACCAAATGGATTTGAATTTTTTATTTGAAAACTTTTACATCGTAAGTTCCAAAATGCGAAAATCGTGATAAATTAAATTTTTAACGAAACTGAAATGTTGGGTTTCCAGTAAGAGGAAAACGAATTTTGTACGAAAGAGTGAGTTTTCACCTTAAATTATGGTTTTTCTACAAAAGAGTTTATTTTTCATCAAACAGTTCAGTTATCAAAAAAATAATTAACTTCCAACTAAACTGTGGAATTTTGTACGGAAAAAATCCATTTTTTTACAAAAATATGACTTTTCAACCGAAAAGTCTAGTAACAACCAAACAGTTTTACCTTCCACAAAATTCTTGAATTTTCAAATAGAAAATACAAAGTTTCTACAAAACAGTTGATTTTTTAACCAAAAATTTAATTTACTGCCAAATAATGATCTTAGTTTATTTATAAAAAGATCTTTATTTTAGACAAGAAGTTCAATTTTCAATCAAGTAGTGGAATTTTCAAGGAAAAAATATGTTTTTTTCAACAAGTAGTTGAGTTCACAAGAAAATACAACATCTTTGATCAACTAGTTCAATTTTGAACCAAATAAATGATTTATCGATAAAAAAGGTGAATTCTGAACAGGACAGGTGTTCGAACATAAGTTTTTCAAATAAAAATAAATCTAGCCTCAAAAGACCAATCTGAAGAAAGTTTGAAACATTTCCAGCGCAGATTAATTATCAACCAAACAGTTGCATTTTTAAACCAATATTCGAATGAAAGTAAAAATATTCGGATAAAATTAGGAATCTTTAATATTGAAAATGAAGAAATTATTTTCTGGGCAAGAATTGTTCATTGATAGATAGTATTCTTTTTTTTCTCGAAAATTTATCTCTTTTTCGGTAAGACGTTAAAAGGTCATATAAAAATTTGACTCTTAGCTTAAGGTACTGTTTGTTAAGAAATGCAACTGTTGGTGATCAAAGTGTAATCTCTTTTGTTCAAAAAATTTTATTTTTTGGTCGAATATCAGTCTTTATAAAATAAGAGACGGCAAGAGTAAGATGTAATTTCTTCAATTAAAAAGCCAACTTTAAATGTAAATTTAACTAAATATAGATTCATAGCTAAAAACTCAGAAGTTTCACGAAAAAATTTGAAAAGTATAAATTTCCGAAATAGCACATTAATTGGCAGTTAATTCTGCAAAAGGTTATATCTTTAATGTTGGTGAAAATATTTTGAATGTTTGAGCAGTTTCAACAGATTTAGATCCGTTTCAAATTGTTCGCTCTTTTTGCGCACCCTCCGCACTCGTCCAATCAGGGTCCGGAAACAAAGATAGTTTCATTTTCCGGTAATTGGAGCGCTAGTATCGCCCGTGTGGAAAAATGTGAAATAGGTTAGGTTTGATTGGTTTCGGGTTCACTTTGCTTACTGCGTCACCAAGTTGATAATTTTATCTCTTAAAGATGAGCATATCTAATGATCTTCTATATTACAAAATAAGTTGTTAGTTTGTGGATTATGGCCTGAGGATCACTCTGTGTAAAATTTGTAATTATTCACACGCACTTATTTTGAAGATTTTAAAGATCACAGATCAGCTGTTTTCTCCGTGTAACATTCATTAATTTGTATACACACACTACTCCAGTTTTTAAATATTTTCTCTTTTTAGTGAAGATAGCACTGCTTTATAAGTATTAACGCAAACGAAAATATTCCAGAAACCATGGCCGAAGCAAAAAATAAGGAAGGTTATGAAGTTGCTCGTAAGTAAAAGAAAATTTCGAAGAAAATAAAAAACTAGATATTAATTATCACCTGTATTATTTGCAAATATTAACTGTGTGCGTCGATATATTACGATATAATATATATTTTCTTACTGCTTTTGTAAGCAAACAATTTTCTTCTAAATAGTTAAAGCATATGCCGCGCAATGGAAAAAGTGTGCTGAAGACGTTGGTACAGACACTGGAGCTTATGATTTTACCAATATACTTTTCCCTATACTCGTTGAAATAACATTCGAAGTTACCAATAATTTATCCAATATTATGACTTTTACTTCATTTTTCATTATACTTTCCGCTAAGGGCATTATTTGGTATTTTCGCAACTTTTTTGAGTGAGCCGTTCTTTCAAATATGTTCGCAACATTACAGTAAACGAAGAAATTAATGTGTATGTGAGAATGAAAATTTTGGTATTTTCGATTTCGGATTGGATGAGAAAAAATTTTCAGGATAATATTTAAATTTGTTGATCTATTTATTTTACAAAAAACTCAGGAGAGGCAAAGAGTGTTGTCCAAATTTGATTGTTGGATTCTTGTTTCTTTTTTAATTCCCAAAAATTTCTTTCCCAAATTTGAATGTGTAAATGTTCTTTTTATTGCCTTTCAAAAAAAGACAAGAAAAAAGAAGGAAGGGGATTTGGAGGTTGCATTATGTTTTGTTCCCCTTTTTTCATTTGCAACAATGTCGTAGTTTAATTTAGAAGGTATAACCGAAGGATTGCAGTACAAAATAGATAACTAGATCCGAAGTATTTTTGAAATAATGCCAGAGTAGTATGATTTAGAAAAAAAACTCAAAAAATAAAATGGCTAAATTGGAAGAAGATGAGTGGTCAGAAAAAGCTAGCCGAGTTCAAGTATATCATTCAAGAATTTTGAGGTTCAAAACTCATGAGTTTTGAAAATCTTCTTTGAATAACAATTAAGAATCTTTCTTATTTCACAAAAAAATGTGGAGTTGCTACCGGAATATGGGGAGGCTGTATCTTTTTTTTCGGGAAACAATAATAAATCCAAGAAAAATCGTTTCTGATTGTAAGGCAAAAAGTGAAGTGAAAAAAAACTTGATAAAGAGTGTTTTCTTGTGGAAAATCCAATTCAAGATTT
The DNA here is from genome assembly GCA_011762715.2 of Neuroterus valhalla. Taxonomy (NCBI): domain Eukaryota; kingdom Metazoa; phylum Arthropoda; class Insecta; order Hymenoptera; family Cynipidae; genus Neuroterus; species Neuroterus valhalla. Next base: position 7,478 of record WSXT02212620.1, on the reverse strand, counting down.
TTGCTTAGAATCTGATTGGTTCTTTGCTGCTGAAAAAACGGGGCAAATAGTTTTATTCAAGGGCCTTCCTTTAAAAAAGAAATTTTTAGATTATTTGAATGCTTTCAAAAACTTTGGATTACAATACGGCCAGGAAAAGGTCTGAGAGTAGACAATTAAAAAAAAGAATAAGATGGGAGACAATTATATATCTTTACATATAAATGTATATATTATTATGTAATTTGTTATAATATTAAATATATTTTATCTCTTTTTACGTTAAAGATTTAACTATTTTGTGCAACATTTTTTTTCGGCTTTGAAATTATTCAATTCGGTTGAAAATAATATTTTTTTGCGAAAAAAACTAACTCTTCGGTTAGAAATTCAATTATTTCCTTCTGAAAATACATATTTGGTAGACAATTAAGTTTTTTGTTAAAAAATTTCATATATGACCAAACTTCGTCTTTTCTAGGAACATTAATCTTTTTGAATGAAATTCATCATTGTAGTTTGAATGTAAATATTTTTCTGAAAACTGATCTTTTCTAGTTGAAAATTATCTTTGTCGTTGAATATTGATTTATTCCATTGAGTATTTAACTATTTCGTTACAAATTATTCTTTTTTCGTTGAATTTAACTAGTTACAAATCGTCATTTTTTCTGGGACAGTAATTTTTTTGAGTGTAAGTATTCTATTTTTAGAATACTGAGTGTTATTTTGTTTACCAGGGTAATTAATAAATTAATTTAAGATGATAATTTTGACGATTAATGGTCTGAGAATTATCTGAGAGAAATGAGAAAAAATCTGCCGCGGCCCGTATGAGAACCGGAATTCGCCACATTTTATTATTATTTGTTATTATTTGCAGATTTTTTCTCATTTGGCTAAAATATTTCTCAGACCAGTTATCGGCGAAATTACCATCATGTTCTTATTAAAAACTCAACTTGAATCCATGGATCCAACTATTTTGTTGAAAATTAGGCTATTTTGGTCAAGAATTGAATATTCATTTTCAATGGTAGAAAATTGATCTTTCTTTATTGGAAATAAATTTTTTCGTTCAAGATTCGTCTTTTTAGTTCTATAATTTATTTCGTTTAGAAGTCATATGATTTGTTTTAAAAGCGTCATATCTTGTAAAAAATTCATCTTCTTGATAGAAAGCTCTTATTTTCGATTTGAAATTGAACAATTTGGATTTGAATTCATGTATTTCGTTGAAAATTTATCTTTTTGGCTGATGATTCAACTAGACAGACCAAATTCTTCCTTATTATATGGACTGAATGTTTTGCAATTTGCATTTTTCTTCATAAATTGATTTTAAAAACTAAAATTGAAGGATTCCGTTTTTTGTTAAAAAATTATCTCCTTTAGTCGAAAATTCTATTATTTGGACAAAATTCATCTTTCTTTATTCGAAATTGACTTTCTTGTTGGAAATTCATTCATAGTTTATGGTAGAAATTTCAACTGTTGTGTTAGAAATCAGTCCTTTACACAAGCGTGTAATATTCCAGGGACATAATATTATCAACTCTTTGTTTTCACCCGTTTATTTTCTCCCTTTTCATATTGACAAATCATTTCATTATTTTTTAGACTCGGCACCAGTCACCAGGAGTGGAGGAGCAGCCAGCAGTAGTTCTGTGCCAGGAGACGGTGATTTGAAGGTAGAGCCTTCCAGTCCAACTGAACGGTATGCCTTTTCACGCTGTAGTAGTACCGGGTCAATTAATACACCATCTTCTTCAGCACACAACACTGGTAAGAATGTTTGTGCATCACATTAAGAAATTTAGGTCGTGAATCATACGACGTTAATTCATATTTCTAGAGGATGAAGACAGTGACAATAACAAAAACTCAACGACCATCAGTTATAAGGAACGTAGGAGAGAAGCCCACACTCAAGCTGAACAAAAACGTAGAGATGCGATTAAAAAGGGCTACGACTCCCTTCAAGATTTAGTACCAACATGTCAACACACAGACTCTTCGGGTTACAAACTCTCAAAGGCTACTGTTCTTCAAAAGTCCATTGATTATATTCAATTTCTATTACAGCAGAAAAAGAAACAAGAAGAGGAAAGGAACGCGCTTCGTAAAGAAGTGGTGGCATTACGAATCATGCAAAATAATTATGAGCAGATTGTTAAGGCTCATCAAACTCAGCCGGGACATTCAGAAATGCGTGTTTCGGATGAAACGAAATTTCAAGTGGTAACTTTAGTAATTCACTATGTATTCAGTTCGGTCAATTTAGACATGAAAGTAGTGATCAAATAACAAAAATTCCGACACAGACAAATTTCCGTAGAGACCTTGGGTTTACCATTACAAATAAAGTGCCAAAAGTCCCCATCGATCCCATGTGTGCTAAGACATTCGTGTGTGTTATTGGGAGTCAAAGGTTTTATGCATCCTCAAGTTCCGACATAATCTTTGATGAATTTATGACAGTTCCAGCAAACCAAGAACAATTTTTCGGAAACAATAAAAATAAATCTCATTTTATTTTCATGTTAAGTGACAAATTGACATCTGAAAATATTGCCGTGAAACAAGCTCAGAATGACGCCGATCCTCATAATTGGAACAGCAATAGAAAAATTTAATGCAACAAACACAACTATTGCAGTGGGTAAAGATGTTGATTTGTTAGTACTACTCATTGCAAGGACTCCATCTGATAAAATTATTTACTTTCTGAAACCTGGGAAGGCGCAATAACGAACACAAATATATTCTCCAAAACGTTTATCAGATTATCCAAAATGACAAAACTATATTTTATTTTTCATGCAATAACCGGCTGCAATACTACGTTAGCAATATTCAGAAGGGGCGAAAATTCAGTATTAAAATTATTTGGAAAAAAAAGATTTGATGGACTGTGCAAAAGTATTTACAGAAGTTGATTCTTCAATTCGAACAATAATTATGAAAGGAATTTAGTTTCTTCTTGCTCTTTATGGAGCTCCAAAAAAAAATTGATTGCATAGATAAGTACAGATATTTGACAATTGTGAAAAATACAAAAAACAAAAGGCAAGTACAACTATCTTGTCTTCCGCCAACATCGGCATCTACCATTTAACACTTGTATCGAGTATAATATCAAGTTCAGATATGGCAAGTGTTCTTCAGCGTGTACCTATTGCCGAAGTCTGTCTTGCTCAAATGTTCAATTAAATACAAGAGAGGAAGATTCATGTGATTTTGACGAAGAGATAACTGATTCATCTTCATTTGAAAAATTTCTGAACATTCAGCAAGAGGAAGAAGAAAAAATCGAAGAAAACATGATTGTTGAAGTTGAGTATGAAGAGTATGAATCAGTGAAATGGTAGGTCTTAGAGAAAAATCCAAAAAACCTAAAATTTTGACCTTTGACCCCGAATAACTGTCTGAGAACACATTGGATCGATGGGGACTTTTGGCACTTTATTTGTAATGGTAAACCCAAGGTCTCTACGGAAATTTGGCTCTGTCGGAATTTTTGTTATTTCAATTGTCCAAATTGACCGGACTTATTATTAGGATAACGAAAATCATGCTAATATTGCTCCTTGTAACTATTTGGTTTTTTCTTAACTTGTTTTATTTTGTGTTTGTATGTGTGTAGTTCCAGGCAATCATGGATCGCTTGTTTCAAACCTTTGAAAATATATCTGTAGCTAATTTTGCAGAACTATCTGCTTGTGTCTTCAGTTGGTTGGAAGAACATTGTAAACCCCAGGTAAATAATAATAATTTCTTATTAAACTATTCACAATGATAATTAAGTGTCCGTAGTGTTTGCAAAAATTTTGGTATCTTTAAAATAAAAGTAATTTCTTTGTAGACTCTTCACGAAGTGGTCCTCTCGGTTTTACATCAACTCAATGACCAAATGAACTGCCGATCAGGAAATATTTAATGGAGTAATTGTGCCATATAATCGAATTAGTCAGCGTAGATGCTGCAGCAGTTACCAACACACCCAACTTCATAAGATGTCACCTTTATCCTCTAAGTTAACGGAGGAAAATGGGATTTAGAAAACAGGAACAGAGTCCTTATTGGTCGTAGAATTTAGATCCACGATAAATTTGCTGGAACAGTACGCAGCTCCTTAGCACTTCATTCAAAAGTGGATTTAGTCCATTTAGTAGTGCTTGGAACAGGGGTAGACTTTTTAGGACTTAGTCCTAGACGCAAAGATAGAAAGGCTGTAAATATTTGTCCTGAATTCTAGTTTCTGAACTTCAAGTCCTCAATCTGCGCGATTCCTGAACACCACCCTTCACTGTTGGAAATTTTCGCAAGTCTATTGTATGTTCGTATACGTGCAGGCTAAATAGAATGTTTTTTGTTCCAAATGGCACTCCTAATAAGTCCTTCTGGTGTCAAAATCACCCCCTATTTTTCGAAGAGTTTGAAAAATATATATTCGCGGGTTCCTTAAGGGGGTATTCTTGTCTAGGAGAATGGATTTCAGGTATTTCATAGGGTGGAATAAAAGGAAATAAAAATCATTTTTCATGAGCCATTATTTTACCACATATTCATTACCAATTGAAGAATATAAAAAAAAAAAAATTACGTAAAAAAATTGAAAATCCGAAAAATTAGAGGCTAAGGAAAGTGGGGGTTCTAAAAAAATAGCGCGCCCTGGTTGTCATGATTGTGGCTCTCTTAGTAATCCGAAATGAAAAAACCAAAAAAATTCTTAATCCAAATGAATGCTGCTATCGCGCTAACTTCGGAAAAAGAAAAAAAAATTTTTTCACTAAATAGCTGCTGTATAAAATATGATTTCATTTTTTTAAACTATTTTTTTGACTTTGAAAAACTTTTTTCAAATAGTAAAAATTAAAATTTTTTGTATATTCCTGGTTAGCGCTATAGATAAAGGTATAATGAAGGCTCACAGCACATTTCAAGTGGAACGGTTCATTAGATCTCGAGATATCATGACAACAGTGTCGAAAAAAGGAGTTTCGAGAAAAACGCGTTTGACTTCGATTCACAGAGCAGGATCTGTCTACTCGCTGCGCCACTGAATTGGCAATAACTCCGAAAATAATTGATATTTTTTAAATTCCTTCGGAGGATATAATCTTGAGGGTTTGATCCGTGAAAATATAAAGAAAAAAAATCGATTTTTTCAAATTCCTAAACAAGAATACCCCCTTAAGCCTGTTTTTTCTTGTATTTTTACTTAGGCATTAATCAAGAGAAATTTTTGACCTGGATTTTGACACTAAAAGAAACTTCTTGTAAGGATGCCATTTGAGGAAAAAGGATCCTTTTTTGTACCACCCTTATTCGTGTAGTAAATTTAATAACTCAAGCGTATGAAATCATCAATAAGAGAGTTGTAGGGTCGATAGGGGTAAGTATGATAGCGGGATTGGTGTGATGAAGAGAAAATTTTGAATGCAAAACAAATTGTTTTTTTTTTTGTTACTACATGAAGATTATATCTCTTATTATTGTGGAAAGATGGCGATCGTTAGTTAATAATTCATTAAATTATTTTTGGAGAAACTGAGATTCCTTTGGAAAACTTCAATTCGTGATTGTGTCATCCGGTCCTTTGATTTAAATGTAATATTTTAATCATTTTTTATGAGAAATAATAACAGGGCAGCTCAAAATCTGACTCAGGGTTAGGGTGATCTCTGTTCTTTATTTTCATTTTTTTATTGTGAAATACATACATACCAATAATTAGTAAATAATATTTTATTATATACATGTATGCAGAGAAATATTTTCAAAATCAATTCGGAAAGAATGCAATTTAAAGTTGGTAATTTTTGCAATGCCATTAGAATTTTTATTAAAGATCCAAATTTCATATTTTATTTTCATGACTTTTTTTGGAATTAAAAAAATGGGTGCAAACATGCATGATAAGAATCAGTGGATATTTTTTTGCTGTTAAAGCGCAACTTGTAAAAATGAGATTTTAGTGGTTTTTTCTTCACAAGTCACTTGCTCGCAGTGACAGAAAATCTGGAATCTTTGACTTGCTACCAAAAAAGATTTTTTTGTTGAATTATATAAAATAATAATAATAATAGAGTTTTTGTTGAATTAGGAAGGTGGCGACGAAAAGTATAAAGTCCAAAGATAATTCTGGCAAAATTCGAAATATTCAATCTTCTCAAATATTTGAAGTATCATGAATTGAAGTATAACTTTTTTATTTTTTATCAGACCCCTATCGACCCTATATTGAATCCGATATACAGTCATATTGGTCTCTTTTTATGAACGTCAGAATATTCCAATCCAATGTGAGAAATAAGTTCGTCAGTCATTTTATATTATGAAGAATTAAACATAATTATTTTTTTAAAGTTGAATACAGAGCGAACTGATGTTTCGAGTAAATTCTGAAAAAAGTTCTATCCATACGTTGCACTTCAATCTTGAACAATTTAATTACTGTATTATAAATTATATAGCCTCAATTTAGAAATATTGGCCAAGATTTTAAGAAATCGAAGCACTTTCGAGTTCCAACAGTGTAGATGTTTAAGATTCATTTTAGAAATTCGGGTATTGAAATATTCATTTTTCTCCGTGTTATTAAACATAGAGTTTATATGTAGACTTATAGTATATACGATATTATACATATAGGCATCAATCGGTATAAAACAAATTTATTTTTATACATTTATGGATACGTGGGCGTAGTGATATTTTCTTAAAATGTATATAAATACTGTTACTATTAAGATATGTTTTTGAAGTGACACTTGCTTTTTTCTTAGTAAAAAAAATTGTCGTAAAATTTTAGATTAAAACTTTTGCCTCTAGAATGTTCATTGTTCTCGGTAGTATTATTGGCAGAACGAGTTTCACATTCCTAACATAATCATCGCATTGCAAGTATCATTTCTATATTTTCTCAGATTCTGTTTGCATACTATCTACTTGTGTCATGTCGTTCATAGCCATTGTATCCAGCTGTTGATTAAAATTATTGTCTGTATTTTTCGACTCTCGAATGAGTTTTTCGACTTTTGATTTTCTCTTAAGATTTTCGTCTTGTCTGCTGCAACATAGATCCCGAAAGATGCAAGCATAGCAACTAAGCAATAGAGTCATCAGAGTTGTTCCAGCGATTGCTAAAATCACTACAAACAAGATAGAGAGTTCATCAGCCATCCTGCTGAACCGAATTTCTCCTGAGGGTCTTCCTGCGTACACACAGACACATGATACGTTTAGATTGTAATGAAATCTTTTTGATTTAATGTTATCATAGAAAATATAACTGAAGAAACTATATAATTCACAATATCTATGTAAAAATGTTTAGCAACCTCTACGTTTGTAGCTTTGATGTCTTTATTATTTCTATATCTGTTGTTAACTGTTAACATATAATTAACTGGTAACAGGCCAGTCCTGAAGATGCGAACTGTAACGTTCGCGAAAACGTCGACAACATTTGTAGTTTGTACACGATCGAAACC
>WSXT02212609.1:0-17610 GCA_011762715.2 Neuroterus valhalla | reverse complement strand
CCCCCCGATTGATTCCAGCCTTTAGTTGACGCGCTCTATTCCAAAAAGAAAGAAAAAACAATTATATTCACATGAAAACTAGATTAAATAAATGATAAATAATGCATTTAACTATACGTAAAATATAAATGAAAAATATTATGCCCGTAATGAATTTATCGATAGTATAGAAATAAAATATTGTATTGGACCCCGATAATATTCCTGGCGGTTGTCAATTTCAATCGGTTTCTTTCTTCGATTTTCCCCTCAATTTAGGGATTTTTTGCTTATTCTGTTTGCAATGCAAACTGAATCCCTTTTTCAACAATCGACCCGATATACAGTGATCCAAAGTATCCAAAAAGCTGGCCAAAAGTCAAATCGTCATCAAAATTGCTTGGAAATCTCTTCTTGAGGGTATTTTAGTCAAGGAATCTGAATTGAGTGTCATAAATAAAAAAAATGGCCGACGAAAAATGGCGCCCAAATTGTGCTCTAAGCGTAAAAATTTATATTTATGGTTGTCTTAAGTCAAAAAATACAAACTTAATATCGAAATTTTAAAATTAATGACAATATAAATACCTTATCAATTGCCGACACGGAATGGCAGACACGCTATGTTAAAAATCTAGCTCTAATAGAAAATCTCTATAAAGAACAGATTTCCGAACTGTAGCATTAAAATCTACTTCTAAAATTTTCAAAAGTAATCATTTTTACTAAATTCTAGAAAAAATTCATCTCGAACGTCCAGACATCACGTATTTTCCACCAAATGACATTAAAATTCGCAAAGCCTTAGAGCTACAAAAAAGTACCATGTGCTACCACTTTTTTCTCATTATGAAATCGTTAATTATTGAATTTACTAAGTGCATGCAAAAAATTAGCTGCTTATAGCTGCCCCTTTGTTTTTTACACGTGTATTTGTGTTGTAACTCCATGGCCGCTGAACCGAGCGCGTCACTATGTAACGTCCGGACGTTCGAGATGAATTTTTTCTAGCATTTAGTAAAAATTATTACTTATGGAAATTTCAAAAGTAGATTTTAATTCTACAATTCGAAAGTCTCGACTAAAATACCCTCAAGAAGTGATTTCCAAGCAATTTCAATGAAGATTTGACTTTTGGCCAGCTTTTTGGGCACTTTAGACCACTGTGTGTCGGGTTGAGTTCTTTTCACTGCGTCACTTAACGAGCATGGTGTGGTTCAATATAATTAGAAAAAAAATAACGTTTCGAAAATAACGGAAAATACGGCCATTTCGCAAAAAATACGGAAACCAGGACAGCACACGTAAAATGCGGACATGTCCGTATTTATACGGACGTCTGGACACCTTATTACAAATACATTCTTCTAACTGAAAATTCAAGGGTTTGATTTTTGTTTGGAAATTCATATTTTCTAGTCAAAAATCAGACTATTCGGTGGAAAAGTTATATCTTCTTTAATTCGAAATAAATTTTCTTAAATAAATTCAACTATTCGGTTTCGGTTTTATTTGTTTTGTTAACTAATATTTTTTTCGGTGAATTAAACTGGTTGGAAGTTCGTTCATTTTTTGTTGAAAAGTAATTCCAAAACTGATCTAGGCATTATACTCTATATTGTGAATTTATGTTTTTAAATTGAAAATTTAGATATTTGGTTGAAAGTTCATGTATTTGTTGAAAATCGTTCATCAGTGGAAAATTAATCTCTTTAATTGAAAATTCATCTTCGTAGGTCAAAAATGCAGCAATTTGGTTAGGGATGCAACTGATCTGTTGAAAGTCAAATTATTTTGTTGAAAATGAAGCTAATTTGTAAAAGTTATCTTTTTTGTGGGAAATTCAACTACTTTATGATAAACTTGTTTTTTTCGAATTAAAAATAATGTGATTATGGTAGAAAACTAATATTTCTTGAATGAAAGTGACTTTTTGGTCAAAATTGGTCTTATTGGCTTGAATATTCAACTATTTTCTGTTGAAAATTTAGGTATTTTATTGAAAATTTAACTATTCGGTTGCATTCATCTCATTGAAATTTAAAAAAAATGCATTTCAATGGTAGAAGATTTATCTCTTCTGTTGCGAATTTGAATCTTTTTGTAGAAAAGTTGTTTTATTTTGGTCTGTATGTTCATTTTTCATTCGAAAACTAAACCATTCCGTATTTGGTTGAAAATTAATCTTTTCTATTCGAAAAATGAACTCTTTTGTTAAAAAATTACTAACTTATTTGATGAAAATTCATCATTTAGGTTGAAGCTTCATCCTTTTTGTTAAAAATTTCTCCTTTTTTGTCAAACAAAAATGTTTTTGATTTTTAATTTGAACATATTTTGGTTGAAGATTCAACAGTTCAGTTGTACATAAATTTTTTCCCTCAATAAAGTTTAATATATTTAGTTAAAATTTGACTGTTTTTCTCTCAAGTTAACATATTTGGTAGACGATTGATTTTTTTGTTAAAAAATTATATTTTTTTAAATTAAAAATCGTATCCCTTCAGAACACTCATCTTCTTCCTAAAAAATCCATTGTTGTAGTTGAAAACGTAACTTTTTGGTTAGAACCTTCATTTTCTTTATTGAAAATCATCCATTCCATTGAGGATTTAACTATTTTTAGTGAAATTATTCATTTCTCGTTGATTTTAACTAGTAAGAAATTCTTTTTTGTTTGGCCAGAAAGATATATTTTTTAAATAATCTGAGTATTCTATTTTTGGTTAAACATTTTTTTTAACTTGAAAATTCTCGTTCTTAGGTCAAAAATGCAGGTACTCAGTTGAAAATTCAACTATTCTATAGAAGATTTCATTATATTATTCGAAATAAAATTATTCCATTAATATTTTTGGTTTGAATTTAACCCATTCAATTAGAAATTCATGTATCTCGTTGATAATGTATCTCTTTGGTCCAGAATTTTTACTTCTTAGAAAAAATTCGTCTTCATTGCTTGAATTAATCAGATTCAAAATTCCTTTCTCTTTACAAATTGATTTTTGAAACCAGAAATTCAATGACTTTTTTTTTTGGTGAAAAATTGATATTTTTAAGTTAAAAATTCGAATTTTGATTGGAGATTAAACTGCTTTGTTAAGAACTCGTATTTTCCTACTGTTTCGAAGTGTATGAAAAATTGTTTAATTTGGGTTGAAAAGTAATTTTTGAACTGATTTATGTATTTGTTCAAAATCCTGTTTTGGTAGAAAATTAACTCCTCAGTTGAACATTCATCTTTGAAGATAAAAAATTTAGCTATTTGGTTAAAAATAGATCTGTTCTGTTAAAGGTCAAATTAATCTTTTGAGAATTTTGCTACTTTGTGGAAAGTATTCTATAAAGAGTTCAACATTCTTGGTGCATTATTCTTTTTTTGGGCAGAAATTCAACTGTCTTGTAAGGGATTCGTCCTTCCTGATCGAAAATTCACACATTATGATACAGAAGTCTATTTGCTTGGTTGAGAATGACCTTGTTCGCTTGAAAATTGAATTATTCGGCAAGAAGTTTAACTATTTGGTAGGAAATTAGGGACGGCTCTACCAAAAGCGCCCGACGTACGCTGCCGTTTGCGTACTGCGTAGCGGGAACCGGGCGTACAGAAGTTTAAATTCAAGAAAAGTTTTTGGAAAAACGTCCCTTGCCTCCTTATGATCAGCCAACGTTCAAATAAAATGAAATAAAATGAGGGAAGGGGCTATTTTGGGGCTAAAAAGCAGAACGACTTAACTCAATCGTAAGAAGTCACCTGGTTTCCATGGCGTCCTGTGGAAAAGAAATGACTTCTGAGAATCGAGGTTGAGTCCGTTCCGCCTCTTAACTGCGTGATTGCTTTTAATACAATTATTACTCATTGTTGGGTTCGTTTGGTGTCATTATACTATCTTGAGGTTATATTGTATGGTTGGAATTATTAAGGGGCCCGAAAAATAAATGTAATGTAGCAAGGTAATAATTCTGAGAAAGCTGGATATTTCCTCAAGTTGTGAATTTTCACATTAAAAAAAATATATATATATTTTAGAAAACACATACATTATCAACTTATTTTTCATGTAATTAGATAAAAATTCAATTTTTTATTTTGAGCTCTCTGCTATTTGTATGTAAAACTAATTGTATAGTTTAAAAATTTTTGTGATATTGAATTGAATTTGAGAGACTTCAATTAAATTCACAATAATTTGACTGAATTAAACAGAATAATTCTAATAGAATTGAAGAAAATTGAAAAAATTTAACGATTGAAAAAGAATCAGCAATTAATAGAATAAAATTTTAAAGAAAACTTAGAGGAACTCAGGGGAAATGAAAAGTATCCGATGGAATTGATGAAAATTCAAGTTAAATTGGAGAAAAAATTCCTTAATTTAATTGAGTTTGAAGTGAGTTTACTAAAATGCAAAGAATTCCAAGAGACCTGAAAATTGATAAGAATTGAAGTGAATTAAACAAAATTAATTCCAAAAATGGAAGCAGATTGGGCTACGATTCTAGAAAAAATGGAAAAATTTCGATGAAGCCTGTGAATTTAAGGTAGATTCAAAAGATTTGAGAGTGAATTAAAGAAAAAATCCATCGAACTCCGTAAAATTGAGTGAATTTAGAAGAATTCAAATGAATTCAAGACAATTTGATGAAATTCAAAAGATATTAGGTGAATTGAACAAAATTACTCTAACAGGATTTAAGAAATTTGAAAAGATATTTGAAAGATAGAAGAAATGAGCAATGGATGGAATAAAATTCATATGAACCTAGAGGAACCTTGAGGAAATGGGAAGAATTCCATAAAATTGAGTGAAAGTTAATATGAATTGAAGAAGAAAAAAATTCAATCCCTGAATTCATTGAATTTAAAGTGAATTAGGGAAGACGCAATCTATTCCAAAAGGCTTCAAATTAATTCATTAGAATTTGAGTTAATTAAAAGAATTACTCAAATTGTAGAAAATGGAATAAAATTGAAGTTAAGTCAGAGGAGTTTAGAGGGAACGAGAAGAATTCGATGAAACAGATGAAAAATGGAAAAAAAAATTAGAAAAACTGGAGAAATATTTTGAAATTTCATTGAATCCATTGAATTTGGAGTGACTTGAAAAATTGAAGCGAATAAAAACGGAATCTGATCAAATGCCTGAGAATTTCAGGTCTTTCTGGAAGATTTGAGGGTAAAAAAAATATGTAAAAATCTATTGAATTCAAGAACTTTAATTAAACTTATAAAATATAAAGTGAATCAATGAATGGAATCAAATTCAAATAAACCTGGAGGGACTATAGGGAAATAAGAAGAATTCAATAAAATTAATGAGAGTTCATAATAACTTTAGAATGAAACATTTAAAAAATCCCTGTTTTCATTTCATTCAAAGTTAATTTAGAAAAATGCAATTGATTCCAAGAGACTTTGAATTAATTTATTAGAATTGAATTAGGTCCAAAAAAATTTTTTGTTATTTTGGAATGAAATCAATTTTACCGAAAGGAGAAAAGGTTTATTGAAATAAGTATTTACATCTCTAATGATTCTCTGAGAAATATTCAACAATAGAACTTGGAAATAATGAGAAAAAATATGTTTAAACTTTATTAAACGACTTTTTTTTATTGGTTGCAATTTTTCAATGGGTGGAAAGTTTTCTGAAATTGAATCTTACACTTAATATTATCCTACAGAAACTGTACAGTAGTAAACGAATTCTTTTTTATGGGAATTTTTATTTATTCAAGATAAATTCTATAAAATCATGATTTTTGACAACTTGAGACTGCTTTTGGTTAAATTTAGAACCCGTAAAAATGAATTTCGAACAAGAAGGGTAAATTTTGAACAAGAAAGATGAATTCTGTAGAAAAAAAAGGACTTTCTCAACATAAAATATTACATTTTTAACCCAAAAAGAATTTGAAACAAAAATGAACATTTACAACAAAAAGTTGAATAAAAAAGAATCATAGTCAAAACGTAGGTTTTTCATCCAAACAGCTGAAACTTCCAGCAAACGAAAACGAATTCACAACAAAATAGTTAAATTTTTACCATTATTGTAGAGTTTTTATTCCAAAAAGATGCGTTTTAACTAAATGCACGAATTTTCAAACAAGAAATATTAAACTCCAACCAAAAACAGGTGCATTTTTTACGAAAAAAAATTAATTTTTAACCAAATAAGATTACTTTTCACCATAGAAAATGAATTTTCAACCCAAAAAGACAAATTTTTAACAAAAAAACAGGAATAGTTCAGAAAACCAGAATTTGGTTCAAATCCGATTTGGTGAATTTTCAACAGAAAATATAATTTTCAAGAATTTTCTCAGAATCTATTAAGGAATTTTCTGCCTTTCAGCCACACGATTGTTCTAATAATTAAACATTTTTGAAATATTATCCTCATATCTTCGAAGTTACAGAGTTGCTGAGAACGTCCAATAAAAAAAACTCTCATCAACATCACTAAACTTTTCATAGCAATTTCATTTCCATCCTCTCAGTTCTCTTGTTTTCACTTTTTTTGCACTTACAGGATAAAGCACTCAATTTTTTACGATTTCATCGATATTGTCGGCATATAAAAACTGCAGGTGGAGAAACATATGAAAAAGCATACTATTCAATAAACAATTCTGAAATTTTCTGGAATGAATTCGTACTTGAAGTTATTAAAATATTCAGAATTATAGGTTACAATAAAATAATTGTATATTCTGAATGTATTTACTTATACTAGAATTCAGAATTGTTCAAATCCAAACGCAAGTAATTTTGAAAATTATTAAAATAAGTTTGTACCTGATATTATTTATTTTGAAACGTTTTTAGTTGCAAATTTTAAAATTAGGTAAGATTTTGAATAACAAATTTTAAAACATGGAATTTTCAACATGTGAATAAAGTTGTAAATCATTAGCACTCTTATTACTATAAATGATGAATTTTGAATATTTTGTCACGAAACACCGTTGAATTCAAACATAATTGAGATTCGAGATTGGTTGTTCTTTGAATATTACAATTATTCTATTAAAAACTGTTCGATTATATGCTTTAACCAAAAATTTTAACTTATTTTACACATTTATTTTTCATTTAAAAAAAATTGAATTTTCCGTTTACAAAAAGACCGTCGTGATTATCTCTTATCTCACTGCCTTTTTTTGTGGTAAACTTCATTTTTCGATTCCATTTCAAATTTATTCTTTTATTATTCCTTACAGACAATATAACTTCAAAAATAAAAATTGAGAATCTGCTTATACCAACATGTTTTCAACACTAAAAACTTTGTATCATAAACGTTTGTGTTCTCTTAAATTTTGACTTGGAAGAATAATACAAGGGACGCATTTTGAGAACAAAGTTGAAGTTATTAATTTTCAATGAAAATGAAGTAGAAATATCGCGCTTAACACCGCTAAATATATGAAATTTCGGAGTAGTATTTTGTATTCGAATTTGTTTTGAATATATTCTTACAAGAACAAGTTTGATACTGTAAATTATAAAACAATATGGCGCTACTAAATTTTCTACATATTTGTTTAAAATAAAAGAATTTGACGATAAAGAGCACGTGTTATTCTTGCAACGCAACCAACATTTAGAAATTTTTTTTTTTAATGGATAATCTTTTTGTAGGAATTCCTTCAACGAGAAATATTTTTATCTCCTGAATTTTTTCAGAACTCTCTTCCTTTCCTAGAAAAATTAGGAATTTTGAGTTTTCAAATTAAAAATGGATTCTATCAAAAACGGCATCTGTTTTATTTTTTTTTAAACAAATTTTTAGTGATGTTTCAAGCAATCAAAAAGTGACTCTCACTTTTTCTTGAGCAATTTTGACGACTTGCTAAGACTTTCAAAATATATCTGACTTCGCAACTGAAAGGGTAGAAAATTGAACATTTTTGAAGAGAGTATCATTCCAAAATGATAGAAAATGAAATTATGTAATTTCTAAATCGACGCGTTCAAAATTGAATAGTTTCAGATTGCAGTTCTGGAAGTAAGAATTTTTTGAATGGCGTAGGTTCAAATTACTCCGAATTTATGAAATTGGACTAGAAAATGATCGATTATTTTTGGAGAGAGTATAATTCCAAATAATAGGAAATAAAATTATGTCATTTCTGATTCGACACGTTCAAAATCGAATAATTTCATACTACATTTTTGAAATAAGACTTTTTCAAATGGCGTAGGTTCAAGTTAGTTCGAATTTTTGAAATTAGACTAGAAAATGATCGAAATCTGAAAAATTTTGAATTAAATATGAAATTATAGAGTCCCTACTCATTTTTAAATAAGAACTTTCAATATTCAATAATTTCAAATAAATTAAAATCACAATTTCAAATTGGAAGAATTGGAATAGGAATAATTCTTGAATAAAAAAACGTTCACAAATGAATAATTTTAGATCAAAATTAAGAAAATAAGACAATCGCTATTAGAATAATTCAAAATTGATAACATGTTTGAAATCATAAAATTTTCAATTCAAGTTTTAGAAACAGAACATTAGACATATAGTGTCTTCAAATTTGAAACGGAATAAGTTCGACTGGATATATGTAAAAGATAAACATTCCTGAAACGACCAATGAATTATAATAATTTGAAAAAATCTCTATTTAAAAACATTTCAAATTGAATGATTCTATATTTAAAGTTTCGAAGAGCATATTTTGAATTTTGAAGCGGATAGTTTTGAATTAAATCTTTCAAAATTTAATAATTTTCTATGAAAACATTGAAGTTTAATATATTTGAATACAAGCATCAAAATATCAAAATTCCCAATAGAAAGTAATTTAACTTTCATCATATCTAAATAAAAGCGTTAGAAATAAAACATTCTGGACTTAAAAGCTCCAAAAATTAGAATAATTAGAAATTGACTAAATGTTTCAAACTAAACAGTTTTCAATTTTCAAAGCTCGAAATTTCGAATCGAATGAGGTCGAATTGAGGAATGTCAAAATCAAACTTTATTTTTATAGCGATCTTAGGAATATACAATTCTGAGTTATTTCAAATTAAAAGCGGTAGAAATGATAAAATTACAGATTCAATAATAAATGGATTTCTATAGAATCTGTTTATATTTTTGGAATTTTAGAACAAAATGAAATTATGTATTGAATAAAACTAATATTCCACGATTAACTTAGGTTCTCCAATTTTCTTTTCAGTTGATTAGTTCTAAATATTTTCATGTCTCAAAGTAATTGAAAGAAAAAAAAATCCTCAGTAATTACGGTAGAATATAATTAAAAATTATTCATTACGGTTACGGTTTAAATATTATAAAAAACACATAATTTTGGACAGATTAGGACAATATTGCAGGGTTTCCAGATTTTTAATTCGAAGCCTTAATAAACTATTTTGATGAGGTTGATTTATTTCGAAAGCCAAGAAGGGCAATTTTTTTTAAGTCATATGATCTAATTTAAACGTTAAAAGTAAGAATTTCAAATTTAAATTTGAGAAGGTTTACTAAGAAAGTTACTAAAATTGTTTTAAGTAATCCTGCCATTTTCGATGCCCGTTTCCAAATAAATCAGTGAAACGATAAAAAATTGTTGCCTTTTGGATAAAACCGAAAATGAATCGATCGAAATTGAATTATTCAAAATTCGGTAATGTTCTAAAATAAACATACCAAACTCAATGCAACTCAAAATATAGTATCTTTTTGTTAGAGTGATCAAAATCTACAAATTAAAATTGTAATTATAATCATTTAAAAAAAAATTGTAACAGCTAATCTTACATTGAAAAAATCAATTGACGATAATAAAAAAAAAATTTCGAACAAAATAGTTCATATATCACCAAACAGATAAATTTTCAAATATCATTTTGAATCTTCAACTGGAACAGTTGAATTCCGAACGAGAAAGATAAATTTATAACTCAAATGAAAAATATTTGAATGGGGCACTCTAATTTTCAACCATGAAGAAGATTAATTTTCTACCAGAATAAAACAATATTCCAACAAAACAGTTGAATTACGAACAGAAAGAATTATCATTTTAACCGAAAAGGAAACAGTAACATCTTAAGTTTAAAAAGAGCAATCTTAAATCAAATAAAAGAGTTTTCAACTAAAACAAAGAATCTCCAACAAGAAGAGCTAAGTTTTCAAACAGCTTAATTGATTTTTACTAACAAGGATAAATTGTCAACCAAAATTCGAATCCTCAAATTCGAAATGAATATAAATTTATATTAAACCGAACAAATGAATTTTTCACTAAAATTTTCGAATTTGCAATTGAAATAAGCTAAATTTTTAGTAAAAAAAAAAGTACTCATAACAGAAAAGAACTAACTTTCAAAACATAAAAATACTAACTTTCAAACAAATTGTTACATTTTTAAAGAAAATGATGAATTTTCAAATAAACTTGTAAACTTTTCATTCGTAGTAATTGAATTTTGAACTAGAATGACGATTTTTAAATGGAATGATGAACCGTCAACTAGAATAGTTGAATTTTTAGCCAAAAATATTTCTCAATATAAAAAAAAGATACTTCAACAAAATTATTGAATGTTGTTTGATAAAAATAATAATTTCCAACCAAATATGGGATAATAACATTTTTTTCCATAGAACCTAATTTAAAACTAAACATGAGAGTTTTCAACCACATGAATTTTCGATTAAGTTGAAAAATATTCAATCAAATCACTTGAATTGTTGACCATAAACAAGAATTTTTGAACAACAAAAATTAACTTTCGAAAGAAAAGATCATTTGCTACCAGAAAAATCAATTTTTCGAGAAAATATATGGATTTTCAATTAAAAAAGATAAATTTTCATGCAAACTGTTGGGTTTTTAAATAGAAACGATCAATTCTCCACTAGAAATGAAACAGCTAAATTTCCAGTATACGAAATTGATTTACAAACAAACTGATGAATTTTCAACCATGAAGAATAATTTTATACAAAAAAGCCAATTTTCCAAAAAGTTAATAAATTTTCAAAGAAATAGTTCAATTTTTATATCCAAAAATTGATGTTCAACTAAATACTTGAATTTGCACTAAAAAAAAGATGAATTAATTTGTACAAGGTAGTTACATTTTCAAAAAAAGGTCAATTTCGAATTAAAATGAGGCACCTTCAACAACACAAAATCTTATTTCCAAAAAAAGAGTTTAACTTTTAACCAAGTAGTTCATTTTTATATAAGAAAAGGATGAATTCACAATGAAGAACTTAAAACAAGTTTTCTATTATAATTCATAAATATTTCTTCATCGAAATACTACTTCAATCTAAAAACTGCTCGAAGTACTTTTTTAGTTTAAAATAAAGAAGAGGAGGCCCTTGAATTGTGATGAATATTAAATTGGAAGAGCGATTTTTTCGAATCCCTCTCTTCTCAATCCGTATTGAAATTATTTTAAAAAGCTCCTGTCCCATGTATGAAATCCCCTGTTCCAAGTGAAATTATATTTCTTTACTGAAACTCCCTGCCCTCAAATGAAACCCAGGGTATACACTGATCCAAATTGAAATTGGCAGTTCTAAAAGTGAAAATGTGTAGTTCTAAGATTTCGCTTCCATTCACAATATAAATTATGCATAATATTGAAAATTCTAAGAAAATGTATATAAGCAAATACCTTTTTTCCTCGGGCATTTGCTTACCGTCAGGTCGGGCAGTTCTAAATTTTTCTTAGGGTATACCCTGATAAAAACTATGATTATTTTCTGAAACTTCCTGTCCCAAGTCAGATAAATGAGGAGGAAGCAAATGAAACGTGATAAATAAACTTTCTGAATTTAAAAAGTAACTAATAATTTTTCATTGTGAAATTATTTTTTCAAGACAAAAATGAAGCTGTTTGGTCAAAAATTTATACGATTTTCTGAAAATTCGTCTTTTGATAATAAACAAATCTTCTTGGATTGAAATTCATCTTTATAGGTTGAAACTTCACATACATTTATTAAACATAGTTGTATTTTGTTGAAAATTGAACTATTTTGTTACAATAATCTCAACCAAAGAAAAAAATTCATTTGTTTTTGAAATTTGGTCCTTTTGGTACACAAAGAACCAAAAATATTCATAATATTCTTCATATTCTTCATTGAAAAATTAACGATTGGGTAATAAATTTAACTGTTTCGTTAAAAATTCATGTATTTCGCTCAAAATTTAAGAATTATGTTAAAAATTAAATTATCTTGTTACGTTTTCAAACATCGGTCCTCTTGGTGTACAGTTTTTCTTCTGGGTTGAAAATTCAGCCATTACGTTGTAAATAAGGCTGTCTAGTTGGGAAATCATCCATTTTATTCGAAATTCAATCATTTTGTTAAAAAATCAAATGTGTTTATTTTGTTAATAGAGTCACAGTTTTTGGTCAAAAATTCATCCTTTGGAATTAAAAATTCATCTATTTTGGTTGAAAATGAACATTTTTTTTTGTTGAAAATGCAACAGTTCTTAGTTGAATAAGGGATCTCATTCAAAATAAGATACAACTTTCTGCGAAAAAAGGACTGACTTCCCCGCTCCGCTGGGATCCGAACCTAGGACCTCTCGTTATCCAGACAACTGCTCTCCCAACTGAGCTACGGAACGGTCCATCGATCCTCTTCTCACAGAGAGTTGTATTCAATTTATTGGTTGAATAAATTTCCCTCTTGTCCCAATGACGTAAAAATATGTTCCGAGGATTTTATTAGTTAAATCGGTCGGTGCAGTAAACTTCTAGGTTTGCGTATGGTAAACAGAGTCTTCTGTTACAGCTGATTAGGGTAACTGAAATAAGAATCTTAGAATAAAATTCTGTAAAATAATTCTTTCTGTAATTTTGGGCTTTCATCATTTCGACTATCAAATTTGGATCAGCTAAAACAATCTCACCAAGCAACAAATTTACATAATGTTTTTGTTATAATGAAAAAAATATTATAACTTCTTTCTCTCATGAAGCATAGATAAATATTCAAAAAAATTCAGAATCAGACTAAAGGAACGTTACATTCTTCAAATCAAATGATAATCAAATTCCTGATCATGTCCCGGTCTTTTCCGGTCATGTGGTCATTCTGATTATGTGCAATATTGATAAAATAAATTGCTATAATAATATTTTTCGAAATCGTTACACCAGTAAATATATAATTTATTCAGATTTCTGTATCATGCGTCGTGCGGTTAGGTTTCCGGTTCGTAAATTCCAAGTAGGTAAAAAAGAAGAAAGGAAATGAAAAAAAAAGAAGTCAGTACTCACCAGCGAAAAACAATCGTGGTTGGGGTGGAGGTGCTCCTGGCGGTTGGTTTGGAGGAGGTGAGGGCGTCACGGGTGCCGCCAGAAGGTCGTAGTCGCTTCCGGAACTTCCAACGGCTACAAAACTGTAAGATCCTCGAGCCCAGGGATCTGCACGCCACCTTGTTACTACGCTCTCACGAGGCTGAGGCACGACTTGGTTTCCAAAGATACCCTAATTTCAAACAAAAACATCAACATTCTAACTCGATAGTTTCGAATTTAACTAATTCAAAGTTTCATTTTTATCCTTAATTGATAACAAGTAAACTTGATACACACATACTTCAAAATAATTATCTTAATGCATGAATATCCATAATTAGGTTAGTTTGAAAAGTTTTACAAGGAAGATTAAATATTGAGATTGGGAGGAAATCGAGCCAATAGACTTTAGAGGGTGCCGAGTTTGTGATTCTAATGTCTATGATTTTAATGCGGTCATAATGTGAACTGGCAAAAGTGATTTACAGTTTGAAGATGCATTTTAATTTTTGCATGAAAATCAATTCACGATTTTTTTTTTTTTTGCAGTTTAAAACATAATTAAACGATGCAAAAATGCATCAAACGAAAACGAAGTGTTTCTGACGGAAGTGTGATCATTTACAGTGAAAAAACACATTAACTGTCAAAAATGATTTTTCTCAAAAAACATTTATTTTTCTACATCATGTAAGTTTCAATAGATTATGAAATTGAATATACTTTTATTGACGCGAATATGAATCGAGAGTCAATATATATCAATTCATGCATGAAATAATCAATATGTAGAAAAGTATAACCTTAAAGTTTTAGGTTAGATTTGATATTTTAGTTCTGATCGTCTGTTACTCATATTCTCTGTATATTCTGGATCAGGTTGTTCACTTTATACATTATTTAAAGAATATTTAGGCTCAAAATGTCTGATATGGTGAAATAAAGTTCCTTCGAGAAAATAACCGTTTTAACAATAACCGTTTTTTGATTCTTTTTTCTCTAGGATGAAAATTTAATTCTGAACACTTTGTTTCTGATAAATAATGAATTTCAATACTAACTGTTGAGTTCATGCTTCACAGAAAAATCGTAAAATCACTTTTATGCATAAATTTAAATGCATCTCAAAAATTCGACCTCCTTGCTCGTTCGCGACACTAGCGCAATCTAGATTTTAGATCCCGAAAAATTCAGATCCCGCTTAGACGGAAAATTCTGTTCCATTGGAGCGGATTTTTTTCGTTCATTGCTTGGACCAGGATTCCGGTCCAAGAGATTTAGAGTGTGGCTTAAAGTTGAACTACTCTGTTGAAAAAATCGTCTTTTTGGTTACAAGTATACTCTTTGAAATAAAAATTTGTCTCTTGGGTTAACAATTTACCTAATGATATTCAACCAGTAGGTACAAAATAGTAAAGAAAAATCCGGAATTATCCATTTTTAACCAAATTGTTGAATTTTCAACAAAACAGATTCTTTACAGACAAAGAGATGAATTTTTAACCCAAAAAAATATTTTTTCCCTGAAAAACGTACGTTACAACCAAATAATTGGATTCTGCACCAAGAAATTCTAATTTTCAATCGGAAAAGATCGGATCTACTAAACAGTTAAATTCTCAATCCGAAACATTGATTTTCAATCAAAAGCTTATTCTCAATCAAACTGTTGAACTTTGAAACAAAACCGATTCTTTCGGAACAAATAGTTGTATTTGAAAAAAAAACTTCATTCCAATTATCGATTTTCCGACCCAACAATAGAAAATCTTGTCAACAAGCTCCTTTTTAACCGAAATGTATTTATACATTAAAAATACAGAAGAGAGGAATTTCAAATTGTGACGATATTTAAATTTTAAGAGCGATTTTGTGAATTTCCTTTCGTTTAAATTCAAATTATTATCATTTTGATAATTCTTTACTGAGACTCCCTACCCTAAAATCAAAACTATGATTATTTTCTAAAATCCCCTGTCTTATTTCAGATAAATGAGGAGAAAGTTAATGAAACGGGATAAATACATTATTTTGAAAAAATTGAGGAAATAATTCTTTCTGCATGTTGGGGCTATCATCAAATCGATCATCAAATTTGAGTCAGCTAAAAATCTCATAGAGCAACGAATTTGCATAAGGTTTTTCTTTTGATGGAAAAAAATTTAAATTCTTTCTCTCATTAAGTATAGATATATTAAAACTTTTTTTTTTATAAGACAAAAGGAACGTGACATTCTTCAAATCAAATGACGAGATCTCTTTTAATTCATAGAAATAAAGCGGTCGTTTCTCGTGTTTTTACGGTAAAATTTTCCAGTGCCTAGGCAAATCAAGTAATTCCCGGTTTTCTAATTCAATTCCTGGTCATCTCCCGGTTTTTTTCCAGTCAATAAAATTCCCTTTTATTTTCCGGTTTTCCGGTCAAATCACCATCCTGTTTATATTCATTGCAGAAGTTGAAACCTAATAAAAATTATTTATTGTTCAAATAACAGACTCATCCTTTTCAAGTGTCGGATGCTCCGTAAGAAAATTCTCAAGATTAATGCGTTTTATGTAAATCACATGACCTGGTTTCAGTTCAAAATAAGCTCTGAAAATAGCTTGTTGCTAGATTTTGAAAACTTCTTTATAACAAGGCACTATAAAAACTTGCAATTTTTTGGAGCAAGTCGCATAATCTGATTTGAATCCAAAACAACGCACTCATATCTCATTGTTGCCGTTGATTTAGGAAAACCTTGAGAAACATATAGTCTCAAAAAATTAAAATCTTATTTTCAAGCACAAAAAGATCGAATAATTTCGTGTATGTACTTCCAAAAATCAAAACTCAACACTGTTGACATTTTTCCCATGCATTTTATTAACTGTCGGCCCAAAAGTACAGCCAGCGCCGTCACTCGGCTACGGTCAACATTTCCGTCATTTTCAGTTTCGACTGTCACCTGCCTGCTATGACATGACTATATCGGATATTCTTTCAATTCTTTGCATATTCCAGTCTGTGTCAACTGGAAGTAGATGGAATTAGTGAAAATAAGGGCAGGGACAAATAAATATCTGAGTCAGCCCTATCCGACTCCCATGGACGTGAGAACAAAACTTGCTTCCCTTAGTGAAGATCGTTTCTATGTGCGAAATTCCGTCAACAGTGCGGCGCTGCACGCGGCACGCTCTACGAAAGCGTTATGTTAAACGGGCTGAACCGGTGATTGTTACAAAAAGTGCATTATTTATTCCTATATGAGTTGATAAGTGGATTTTTGATAATTTTGTGAGACCCTATTATTTAATTTCGACAATAATTTCAAATTTCAAAGTGTAAATACAATTGTCACTCATTTATTGCGCCAAACTGTCAGTCAGGTTACAGTTCACAACTGACAGATGAAAAAATTCATTTTTTTCGGTTCCTTCGGGAGAGGAAAATGTTGAAAAGTGGCAAGCATCCATACCAAGATAGGTTTTTTTTAAAAAGCGGCCACGTGGTGTGCCAAAAAAATTTTCTTTCTGGAGATATTAGTTGGAAGCGGGAAGTCAAGGACGCTAATGGAAATGTCATAAGCACGGTATGAATACGGACGAAAATTCAAATTGTTAATGTGAGACTATCACAATAAACTGATAATGAAAGTTATCTTATTTCTGAAGATTATTCTCTTTTGTTGGAAGTTGATATTTCTTATCATTAGGATACTTTTCGGTTGAAAATTGAGCGGTTTTCTGAAAACTGGAAAGTTCCTTGTAATTTACAGACGTCGATAAAAATTTATTTTTTCGGCCTAAGTATTTAACAATTTATCAAAAATTGAATTATTTTGGTAGAAAATCAAACTATTACTGAATTGTTTATATTAATTTTTTTTTAATTTGTCTTTTTATATAACAATAATTTCTTCGGAAGAAGATCCATATTTCTAATTACAAATTTTAGTAATTTGATGAAAATTCGTCCTTTTGGTTCAAGTATTCCCCGATGTTGGAGAAATGAATTCTTCTATTGATAGTTGAATTATAAAAGTTTGAACGTAACCTGTTTACATTAATCAATTATTTAGTAATGTATTAAATTGGTATTTCAAATTCTCATCTAGAAAATTATTTGTTTCCTAGGAAGTCTATATTTTCGGATGAATAAATAGTTGAACTGTTTTGCAGAGGCATCGTCATTTTACCTCAGAAATTCAACAATTTTGTTGAAGATAACTTTTTTTTCTTGTGTAGGACATTAATCTTCTTTGAAGAAATTTCTTTTTGTTCTGAAAATTCAACTTTTCGAATAAATGTAGGATTTCTTTAAAAAGATTTTTTTTCCTCATTTT
>WSXT02212598.1:0-16902 GCA_011762715.2 Neuroterus valhalla | reverse complement strand
AAATTGAAAAATTTGCTTACCATTTTCGTGCCCTATTATTAAAAAAAATGTTTGGTCTAATCAGTTTTTATAGACCCCCCCCCCCCCCCCCACCCTTCAATTGTCATACGCATTATTTGAAAAAAATAATTTAACCTCTAAAGATGAACGCCAGAATAAAATATGACCCTGTTTGGAAAAGGGCACATTCTTAATTTCTTTTATGTGAACTACATATCTGCTATTACGAAAAATTTCATAAAACTAACCCAGTTCGACTTTGTGCAGGTTGATACTGATAAAAATTTCCGGGAATCCCCGCTCCATAAATCATAACCGTGTTACAAAATTTAAAAAAATTCTGAACAATATTAGGAACAAATATTCACGATTGTATTCAATGTCCTTTATAAATATTTGATCTTTAAAAATTACATTTTTTGAAAAATTTTTTTGGAGTAGAAAAAAAACTTAGTTTTTCCTCATCGAGAACTTAGAAAATAATGGCAAAATTAAATTTTTCATGAATCAAAATAGTGTAAAACATCGGTGCGCGTTCGCAAGAAAGAAAGGAAAAACTCCAAGCTTTCTTCCGAGACCAAAAAAAATTTCAAGACAAAAAATCCTATGAAAAGTCAAAATTCATTCATGATCTTTATTGGATAAGGTCAAATATTAATTTTTTCAAAAAATCGCTCTGTCAAATAAAAATGACTTTAAAAGACCTATCGAAACTGTATCTCAAAATTTGTTCTTCATTCTTCATTCTTATTTGAGATAAAAAAAAATATGCCTTTCCCAAGAAAGTCAAATTAGTTTTTTACTTTTGTTGTAAAATTTGACTGACATAAATGTGAATTTTTTTCCAATTAGAGGCAATTGAAATCCATGGATCCAAATTTTTCTATGTTTGAATCCAAGGCCTTGAAATTTAAATTACGTCATGGGCAAATTTAACTGTACTTTCAAACTTAGAAACTCTTAGAAGACACTTCGAATTTTTCAACTTCTAATTAAGAAGATAATTTATTATTGACTTTTTATTGATTTTGGTGAATTTACCTGTCATCAATCAAATAATTTAAACCTTATAAGGAATAAGGAACGAACTCTGATAAACACTTCCGCAATTTGAAATTTTCAAAATATCTGAACATTTTTCAGGAGTCAAATTTTCATTTAGCCTTAAGCCTGTGTGTAGGGTTTGATACGACTAGCAAGAATGGTTGTTCTTAATTTATTAAATTTACATGAAAAAATTAAAGTATCTAAAATATGCATGAATCAATACATATTTTGAACTAAATTTAGAAGCCGGACATGTTTTCAAACTCGTGCTCAATTTTAGACTTGTCGGCTTAAAAGCCAGATTGAAGATTAACACCGTAACTTATTGAAGAGGGACAGTGAGAGCATACTCCAATGGGATTACCATAAATCTGTGTTCAAGAGTACATTCACTGTAAGAATAACTTTACTATCTGGAAGCATAACAAAAAACAAAATAATAAAAATGGCTCAAAATTTACACAAATTATTTATTAATGAATAATTGTAATATTTATCTACGTATATCATTTATCTGTTAATAATATCCAAATTCAATTCAGTATTAATAGTTATAAACAAATATTCTTTATTCTATCGCACTGATTTTTCAGAAAACTTTTTTATTTAAAAGGATAAAATTAGCTAACAATAAGAACATTAAAGTGCCCTTCCCATAATGACAGATATTCAAGCATGAATTAATCGTCTCTCAATTTATAAAACATTATTATTAATAAGAACAAGATTTGCACTCTATTAATAGACGATCACCTCACTCAGTTGATACGAGCTCTGCGACCTTCGACCTTCGATTAAAAAATTGTAACTGTTCGCAGTTTGCAACGAACAGGTTTTAAGATGGTGCCATCAAATTTTATCTCTGGATAAATGTTTGATCGAATCTGTAAACACAGCTCATGGAGTTTATTTGACGTCGAAATTTGGCATTTGCTTCCAATTTCAAGCTCAGAAAACTATAAAGCTTGAATTACTTTTTGGATCTTCGTCATAAATCGACTGCATATCTAAGAATTTTTCTAACTATATCGACACAAGTTTTTATATTGACATTTATTTAACAGTAGGATACTTTGTAACTGAAATTCGGAAATATTGTGAAAGTATAGAACAAGATTTTGAATTTTTCAAATCCAAAAAAATTTTTCCCTGGAACCTAATTTTCATCATTCAATAGAAAATTATTTAAAATTACCCAATTTTATGATTTTGAACTAACTCGAGTTGAGGAATTCAAAAATGGTTACTGAAACTCGTAATTCAATGAATGAGGGTAAGGCATCGAGGCCTAATTGTTTTTCATTATGAACAATACGTAGCCGCATTTTTACCTTATCTCTGTAACTATCGGAACTGCAGAGATATGAGACTAGCGTATAGAGACTAATTATGTTTTCTTCCTATACGTACTCTAGCAACCTTGGAAGTTAACCAATTTAAAATTGTTCACTTAACATTGTTTTTTCTTCTAAAGAAAATATTATTCAATTAAAAAATGCAGTCCTTAGTATAAAATCGGATAACATTCTACAATTATACAACACGAAAATTGAAAAGACGTCTATTAAAAAAATATTTAAAAATATGTTCACTTCCCAACATAAATATTTCGACCACAAATATCTGCGAACAAAAAGTAACAGTTAAACTGATGAACAATTTTTTCTTCTATGTCGTAAGAGATGGATGTTGCAAAATACGTTTAACCCGTCTTGACACTTGTTTTACGCTTTTTTCATCCTTGAACGTATCCTAGAACTTTTATTCTGACCAATTAAAAAAACTCGTCAAACTGGTCGAAGTCATTCCACGTGATGGGGCCTTTGGAAGTAATGGCAACGGATTTATGTAGTTCTCTTAAAACAGAAATTTATTCGTCAAGAGGTTATATCGAGAAATTTGAACTGGCCAAATCCGTTCAGAGTAAACCTGATAGAAAAAATGGAAAAAGTAAAAGAAGTTCTAATTCTAACAATCTAAAACTATTCACAAAAGCCATCAATTCCTTGTCGCTATATTTTCTCACTCACTTACTAGATAAGAAGATATTTATTTCCCATAAATTCGAACCTCAAGAACTTCAAAGGAAATAATAATTTTTTGTTTTAGAGAGAAGTCGTACTTTTTGAATCTGATTCCTAAATGAAGAATCAAATTCATGAGTGTAATTAAAAAGTTATTTGAAATACAAAGATAAGAGGAAGCTAGTAAACTTTTGAAAAATATATTTTTATATTGCATGAGTTTATTACATGAGGAAAACTACTAATACTTTTATTTTCATATTTTGAAATCTCCAGAAACTGCGAGAATTTTTGTCAGGAATCGATTTTTAAATCATTTTTTCCTTATATTCATATGTCAATCCGGATATAGAATGAGAAAGTTGCAACCGTATTCCTTTTTATTTCCAGAATTCACGTGAGTTCTGACATTATTTTGAAATCACTTGGATTCAAGTTCTCAATCTATTGTCGACTGAATTTACTTGGAAAACAGTCAAACCCTTTAGAATTGAAATCGCAGTGAATACAGTTTTTAATTTACTTTATTTTAATTCGATGAACATTTATTTAGTTAAATTTATAATTCCCACATTCAGCTTGATTCCAATAAATTTAACTGAAAAAAAAGATTAATTCGTTAATATTTCACAATGAATGCAGTGGAATTCAATCAAATTGAGAGTTGTCTCAAATGCAGTTAAATTCACTCAAATTCATTTGAATTCAGAAAACAGAATTAGCATTGAATTACCTATAACTGAGATCAATTCATCTTGAATTTACTCAAATTCAGTTATATCCACTTGAACTTAGATGTGTATTGAATACAAGGTAATTCACTGGAATGCAGTTGGATTAATCTTAAATTTACTTAAATTTGCCTAAAATGAACTTCAATTCAGGTTTAATTAACTGCCTTTCAGCTATGTTGACTTGATTTCAGATTTGCCTTGAATTTATTGAAATTCAGTGGAGCTAACTTGAATTTAGTAAAAAATACTACCTTACTAGAATACTATTCAGATAATTCCGAAATTATTCTATTTCAATTCACTCGAATTAACTTTTGGATCAGAAGAATGATAAGTTTATCTTTTCTCAGTTACATTGACTTGTATTTGGTTTAGTTGAATTGTTTATATACTTTTCATTTATTATTCCTTATTTGAATCTAGGTAAATTTCTATTGAATTCAGCTCATTTTTTTAATTATAATGGACGAGTACGAACACAAATTTATTTAAAAAGTAAACATTTTCCCCATAATTCCTTATGAAAAACTGTTTTCTGAAAACAGCATAAATTTTTGTTTAAATCAAGTAGTTTGAAACCTCTTTTTCTGAGTGCACAAGTCAACAATTTTGCAGAAATCTTTAATCCAAAAAATGATAATCCCAATTATCATCAAAAGGACCGCCAAGAAATTCTCAAACAATCGATTACCTCTCTAATTAAGTATTCCAGAATTCATATCCATCCTCACATTGGATGAAGGGCAAAGCACCTCACAAACGCAAGAACCAAAATTGCCAAAATCAGTGCTTTTTTCAACTGCCCTACATCTTTTTCCCCAATGTTTTCAATTCCCGGTCTGACTATGGATTAAAACCGATCGTGACTGATGCTAACAGTCTGGAACTACTGCCGCCACGCTGTCGGCGAAAGTGACATCCCCACCTAGCTACTACCGCTTGTTCAGCCCCTGGTAGTGTTCCGATAAACATCCACCCACACTTTCAAAGAACACTGTATGTGCAGAGACGCTATCGATCCAGTGCGCACCCACTATTCCCCGCTATAAAGTATATATGTATGTATACAGCTCTTGAGGCGCCTACTAGTTATTACAAAGCAAGTCTGCACGAAGCTACCCCACTAATAAGGGATGATGTCATCTTCAGCTTCGGGAAAAGAAGAGACCTTGAGGGGCGTTGCGGTATCTTCTCCTAGATTACCTTCTCGATGAATTTATTCTGGGAGGGAAAGAAAATATTGCAGAGATTTTTGGATGAAAGAGATGAAAGTATATAAAAGAAAAATAGACGGGACGCCTAGCGTCGCAACGCGATGTTTTATGTATGATGATTCGACGTCTGGCGTCTGGAGGAATAACAAAGATTATGCGTCGAAAATATTAGCCATAGGCGATTCGGTTCTAAAATATTACTATCAGGGATCAAAATCCCTGTAGGATAAAAAGAAGGGTGCTAAAGGTACTCTTTTAACAATTAAACGGCACCATATTTCACAAAAAAAGGGGGTACGAATAAAAAGTTATCAAGGATACTACATTTTTCAGAGGTTTAAGTACGTCGACGAATGCTCTATAACTTCAGGATTTCTTTTTGTAATAAGACTTCTTGAACATTTTATAAACAATATGCGTATCTAGCTTAACAAATTTCGAGCAGCCCAACACTTCCTACTGTTGAAAAAACATTTTTTTCTTAATAAAAAAATTACTGTTCGGAAAACCTGCTACAATTTTGTTCTTGTTTTCTGAGCACTTACAATTTTTTCTCTGTGGTATTTTTTTACGTTGAAAGGCCTCAAAAACGGAAAATAAATCTCCATTCATTTCTGAAGTTTTTAAATTTCTCGTTAAAAACAGTGTTCTGTCGAAGATGAAGTTTTTTCTTAAGGATCAGTATATAAAAATCTGTACAAACTTGAGAAAAGGTTAGGATAAAAAAAAAATATCAAAATTATAAAAATAAGCACTTTTTCAGACACAGTTTTTTACATGCAAAATGAAGCCATTCACAAATTTATTTATTTTCATTCTACACGGAATTTTAGCATTTATTTCCAAACCTGCACTACTTATCATTATAAATTAAAATTTTGAGTCTCAATTTCAAATTACTAGAGTTCAAATGTATTCAATTTCTAACTTTTTTATTAAGGTCTAATATTTAAATCCAAAACTATTCAATTTATAACATTTTCAATTAAAAATTGTTTTATTTCAAATACTTTTGATTTCAAGTTTTCTCCAGTTCATGCTGGAAACTTCCAAAAAATTACGAGTCAATTTTGACATTTAAGATAAAGTCTAAGTTATTTGAGCAATAGGGCTTCAACTTGGAAATTGTATAAATAAAACGATTTTCTCGAAATTTGACTCAGTAAGAAATGAATTTTCACAGATTTAAAATATAATTTCACTGATTCAAATATATATATAAAAGGGTCACTGATTGAAATCAGTAAGAACTCAATTAAGAATCAGAAGAATCGCTATGATAATAAATTTGAAATCGAAATGTTTGCAGACTTTAAAGCGTTAGAACGTTGAAAAAGCTAATGGTATACAATTTTGGAAATGATAAGAGTACCTGACACCTCCCACTAGACGTTTCATCATGGTCATTTGAATCCCATTTTCGAACTGCAATTAGAAATCTTGTATCTCTTCAGTGAACAATCTTTCTTTTCGATTCCATTTAATTTCAGCAAAGATATTACAGAATCATCAAGAAAATTCCAGAACATTCCGGAATGTGCAAGAATATTAGAGATATGTCCAGAACATTTCGGAAAATTTTAGCAGATACTCTGGGAGATATTTCAGAGCCGTAAATAAAACTATAAACTACTGTAAACAGTTACATACAAATCTACAAGATTTCATGTTTATCAAGGAACCATTTAAAACTCCACATAATATTTTTTAAAAGACTAGAAGATCCCACAATTTTTCGAGATTTTAGGTTCAGATAAAAATGACCGAATATTTAAGGAAATTCGAAAAAAGGGTCCCGCACAAAATGCACGTACAATTTGTGTGGGGTCCTTTTTGAATTCTGAATACATTTCGCTGAAATAATTTCTTTTCCTCCTTATTCATATGATTTTAATTATTATCTGATTTTGAATGACATCGAAATATCGTGTACTTTGCGTCAGAGCAAGCAACATTTTTACAAAATTATTAATTTCAAGTGTCGCGTGAAATCAAGGGAATTTATGTTTTGCGAAAAGTCAATTCAATTTCAAAGTGTACAAAATGTGGGAAATGGCAAGGTTTTGTGAAATTCAAAAATTTTTACACTTCCTGAGATACTGATCAAATTCTAACAATATATCAAACGGAGAAACACCTAAAATATGCAATCTCAATTCACTACAACTGAGCTTGAAAGGTTTGACAAAATATTAAAACTCAACTAAAACTGAAAAAATATAAAAGTATCATTCCTAAAGTAATGACAGCAAAAGTCAATGTGGCATGTATACTTTTTATTACCTTTTCATTCATTTACATACAAATATTTTTAAGACGCTTTCGAGAAATGAAGTATTCGCCATGACTGTCGCTTGCTTAGCGTTTATTATCGGTTCACTTAAGCATAGCTAAACGTATCAAACACATGAATTTCACAACTTATCGCTATATTCAAATACTTAAATGGCGTTGTTTCAATCACGTCTGCACTTTAGCCATGTGTTATTTTGTTATTTATTTATTTATACATCCTCGGATGCCAGTATTAGAAAATTGTCATTTATACTTTTTAACATGAATTAACAACAGTTAGCGTGTATTTCTCATGTCAGTGTTTCCTCGATAACAGTGTGCGTAGTTTCAAAAAAGAATTCAGTAATAATTCTACTTCAGTGGAAAAGGGCGTATCTAGTCGGACAAATGAGCCACTAGCAAGGCTAGTCATTCGAATTCACTGAACTGAAATATCGTTTCCGATTTATCAGGAATTCATTTCGTATTTTATTGATAGCCATTTCAAGGTAGGAACAATTAATCATAATCTTCCTAAAATTACTTTAAACCTAAAATTTAAATACTTAAATAATCCACTAAATTGAAAAACCGACATCAGGCCATTCTTTTCGAAAACTTACTTCATATTTTTCGAAATAAGAAAATTCATTCCACAAACTTGAAATTAGAATTTAGATCACTTGAAATTATTCTACTCGAATCACAGAAGCAAATAATTTGAGATCACACACACTACTTATCGAAGCACTGAATACTTATCAGTTAAGCCAAAAGACGAATAAACGATTATCAAAATGTTACTCGCTGATTATACAATAGTACGTATTGCTCCACTTTGCAAGGGGCGAAAAATTCTCTTTCTCTTCTCAGGAGATTTTGGTAAAAGTTTAACCTTCGTTGCCGATTAAGGCATCATGCGCGCCGAAGACAATCAATCAATTATTACGAGTTACGAAACTCGAGCTGGGCTAAAATCAAACATCGTAAATTAAATCATGCAGCTCTAATGTTCTATAGATCTAAAGCATAACTTTAATCCCAACATCTGTGGCGTAAAAAGTAACGAAGAATTTTATTAATTGCTGAAGCAGATGTCTTGTTGACACAAGAGCGAAACATCTTAGACAAAGTTCGAAATTATTTTGAGAACTTAGAACAAGACTTGTAAATCAGAAGCAAAAGCTTCAAGTGTATCTTGAAAAGACTGGCTACGCAAAAGATTGCAAGCGAAGAGTTTTGACTCTTCGGAAAATTGAATTAATCGAATTTTGAAAGCCTTCAAATTTAGCTGGACGAAATTTGAGAGCTTACAAATGTATAATTTTATTTCCGGTAGAGTGAAAACCCTAGAAAAGTACGGATGCGATTTATTATTTCCTATCCTGCGATTCTCGGTCGTAGTCTATGAAGAATGAGTAAGTAACGAGATAATCTTAATAAGCGATCTATCTAACCGGATCTTCTGCGCTCTTATAATTCTAAGTGCATTTTGTTAAACAATGGACCCACGATCGAAGAAACTATATTTCACATGTTTTATTAAAACGCGAAAATTCGGAATTTTAAAATTATTTGTCAAAAGAATGTTAGAAGCAACAAGAACTCTATTGTTTCGAAACTCTGTAATCGGTCGTAGGCCCTTCTATATTATCAGTTTTCAATTGCATATATATTTCATTGATAATATAGTCATTACATTACACAGCGCTATAATTGCTTCGATTACTATGCTTCTCTTGTGTTAAATCGCCGGTGTATAATGTATATTTTTCACCTTCAAACGCTTGTGTTCAAAAAATTTTGATTATAACAAACATTCCTAATACTCACAGTTAGGTCCATCGAAATCCTGACCTACATTTTCGAAAGCATCGCTCTATTGTATAAATGCGTCTAATACTAAACTGTTCCTGCGAACGGGGCTGTTTCTTTCGCCGACGGACTGTATACCTTGAAATGTATCACCTACACATTCCAAATAAACGAATAAAAACAACAGCCTCTAAAGAGTAATACTTAAGTTTCTACCTAAGGTCTCTCAAATGAAGAAAGTCCTTGAATGCGGAGCTACTCAACGAACGTTTCCTGCAAGTCGGAACCTACCACCAATTCTTGCAGTTCTTGAATTATTTCTTTCTGTATTTCGATCAAAGCTTCAAGAACTGACAAGAGGCGAAGGTTGAATCTCATTTGTGCATTTGAAACGCGTGGACAATGCGCAAAAGCCTTTGCTAGAAATTAAGAGTATAAACAACGTGGCTTGAAATAACAGAATTATGCTCATTTTATCTAGAGTAAAGAAGTTCAGAACTTCGTCCTTCTTCACTTCCAGATTAACGATATTGCAATCAGGCTATCTAAAATTAAAAAATTAAATTACAATCTTTCATGCGGTTCGAGCAAGTATTAGGAAATCTATTTGTACAAGACGCCTTAAGGGTCCTAACTTATATTTTAAACGTACAACTTGAACCGTTTAAAAAAAAAGAGTAAAAAGCAAAGCTAAATTTGTCCTCGCGTCAATTTGCACTTGCTTTGCCTCGACATCGTTTTTTTTTCAAATTAAAAAATAAATATAGATATACTGGAAGAGCTTGTACGAGAATCGTATATACAAAAGGACACGTACAAAATAGATGAATAAGAAGTGGTTTTTCGAAAGTAGAATAATAGTCTCATATAAAATTACCAGGTCATGTACAAAAGAGGCACACCAAATACTTCGAGCGTGTAAATGGAATACAAATTTTTAAGAACATATGAAACTGAAAAATTCGTGTATCATATGGGATCAGTGTCATGTTTGATTTGTCCTAGACTCAAAATTAGAATCACTCGAACTTAACCACTTGCCAGCCAAAGGGGTTTGCAATTTTTGCTGTGGACTAGAAACTTCCTCATCGTCTCATGCTTTAAATCAATCGTCGATCACTAGAAACGTTTTTTCTCTCACCCTCTGCGGGTCGTGGTTAAGCCTGAAAACATCGTCAAATAAGTGGCCTTCACGAAACGTGTGTATCAAACAATGGTGGATGAACCGTTTCTTTGAAAGTGTCCTCTTTACCAGCGAGGACTTCGGAAGATTAACAATACTTTTAAACCGCTATCGCTATTCTAATTCGTCGGAAAATCTTTTTTGCGACATGGGCGCTTACAATGCATCACTGCGGTTATTCATTAGGTCTCAGTCAAGTGGAATTGTTCCTTTTCTCAGTGCTATAATACAGCTTAAAAGTTGTAATAAAGTGTAGACGAATTATCGAAATATTATACCTATTGCTTGGTGTAGCACCAAACAATCATTACAAAATTCTAATAGTTAAACTTTTGTCCTCTGTCAAATTAACTACTACTTGCTCGCTGATGCAAGTCTTCAATGAATTCATTTTTATAATTCATTCAACAACTGTGACTTCAAAAGAATTTAACATGATACTTTGAAACGACGATATTTAATTCATATAAAACACAACTGATAGTTTATCCTGATTTAGCCTTTTTCTCTTTCCTCCTTTTTCATTTTCGTTCTTTATTTGTATTTGAGCGCCTTTTGCGTCTTTTATCATTGCAATGCTTTTGAACCCCATTTTTGTTAGTTTGAATTCTTTCAATTTAATTTAGTCTTATTCTACAAGTCTTTCATTTTATAGCACAAAATAAGGAATTTCTTCAAGTTGAAAATTGAAGGTAACTTGAAAATACTTGAAGATTTTCATTAATGTTCAATTACTTAAATTTCCATAATAGGGAACCTCTTTTTCCACTTTTATCTATTTTTGATTCCCTTGCGGGGTAAGCGTTACTCGTAAAGAGTCATAATTGGTTGAATGCCAACAGCACGCACTATTCCCGGACGGTCATCTATCAAAGTACTAACCGCGCCCAAAGCTACTTAACTCCAGTGATCGGGCGGGAACTGGTTTTTCGAGCGCAGCATGGCGATTGGCAATTATAAAAAATTTTAATTCCAAGTTTCTAGTTTCCTTGAAATTATGTTTCTCAAACTTTGACCTACGCTAATATTTTGCATCGATTCATGTTTTGAATTAGGACCGCTTTCGAATTTTCGAAAATGTTCAATCCTTGAATTTACCACTTTCCCATTCTATTTGCACTTCCCATTTTTGCAGTCACAGTCAAATGAATTACCGCACTCATTACCTGACTATTCAATTAATGAATAAATGGTATATTTAACTAGTGAACAGGTGAAGTGATGACTCACTGAATGAACCACTTAACGATTGACTTAATGAATTACTGAATTAATGGATGGACGAATTGTATAAGTACCTTGTACTCAGGATATTAAATTGTAATTTGTATGACACGGTGATAAGTACGAAAATGGATTTTATGCACTCTGAATTCATGATATCATTTTAAAACGTTCACTGCGAGCGAGTAGAAGTGGTAACGAGTATTTGTTCAAATTACGGCTGCACAAGAGAAAAACACAACCTTCATGCAGACCAGAATAAAATTCTAGTCATGATGCAGACTCTAATCATGAAATACATAATTAAAAATCCCTTTGATCAGGTTATCATTCTAGATAAAATATTGTTCATATGCTCGAGTCGCTTTAAAAGACATCTCCAACAACAGCTTATGGACGACGATATCTTAAATGTTTTTAAAGTTCTTTTGTGTGTACACTAAAGTAATAAGTGAATGTGGTCTGCATTTGCCAAAGTCGTGCCAATTGCACAGTTAAATGCGGATTGAGTTACTAGTTTAAAATCACATAGGCAACGGCCGGTTGTCCACAAATTTCATTTATATTGAGAGACAAACAAGATATTTTAAACTTACTAAAAGTATCTTTCGGAATGTCTGTGATATGCTTGTCTTTAACTCGCAAAAATTCAAAGTATCACATCGAGAATAAATCTACCAAGTTGTAAATTTATGGAATTCACTTCTCGTCCCGTATAAAATCTCGTAAACGATCCGCAAAGTGCCACGACATTGGCGAAAGAATATTCTGTACATATGTTCTTGCGTCGAACTCATTCTCTACAGTGTCACCAAAGTACAAAAGTGGCTTTAAAAACCGGTGCTGACGTATCGCAATTATAAATGTACAGTATGCGTGGCTTCTATGTTGAACCAATTGAGTGTCGTGAAGCTAATAGCGAATTTATATTCAATATCTGAAGCGTTTACTCTTGCTCATAAATCTTTTCAGTTGGCAGCGAAGTACATTTAGTACTCGTCAATTAACATCTAACTCTTAAAATATGTCACGACAAAGTAACTCGTCAAGATATCTAAAGAAATATAATGCACTCAATCGCTCGTTGCGAGCATTTAGCACTGACAGGTACAAAGATTGTTAGAAATAATCTGTACTTTCTTTCAACGTGACTCAGTTATGTAGACAAGCTGGAACCTTGACTCCAATTTTCAAAGATTGTCCGTTTGTTGGTTGTGCGCCTAGTTCACAGAAACTTGTACGCAAAATCGGTGCGTCTGCAGCGTAATAAATATAACTCAGCTGATCCAACATGTGAGTTCCGGTCACCGATTGTATAATAGGTAACGGAGAAACGTGACCACTCTAAATATTAAGTTAGGTTAACGTACTTACACAAGAGGTTGATATACATGGGTATAACTACACTGTACTCGGTAAAAACCTGCGTGTGCTTGTCAATGAAACTGCTTCGATTGAGCTTCCTAGTACAACTTCTGTCGTCCCGATTTCTGTTTTAATTTTGCGCTTCTTGGTGCTCAGCTTGTCTTTACCTTCTACTCAACTCGGTTCTCATGGCTGTAATAAAATGTATGATAAGGTTAGGGCTCGGACTCACTTCAGAGATCGAAAATAGTGTCAATAGTGTCATGTGTTTTAAAAAAAAGTATCTGAAAGTCACATGAAATTTGTTAAATATTCAACTTTTTCATGAATCACGTAGGCCTCGGATTAGAACTGCATAGGATGAAATAACCTGAAGTAAAATATAAAGCTGATATTGTATGAATGTAGAAGCAGTATTTTAAACGAAGAATATAATGAAGGAGAGAATTCACTAAAATAATATCGATGGGTTATTTCTAGTGTGACACAAGTGATTTGATATAGTACTGTCTTTCTTCGTGAAGTCTGGACTGTGAAGTAAGTTTTTTGTCAACAGAATCGAATAAGTTACCAATAAAGAATTGAAGGGCCGGATAGAATAACGACTTCCGCGCGAGGGCCGGGCGGACTAGCCCCTGAAAGTATACAATCGCTACTGAGTTCGGAATGAACTTTTCCGATTAAAAAAACATTAACAAAATCTTCGAAAAGTGCATAACAGTCAGTGAGGGAGTTGTTTATAATGATTCAAAGTATCCATCTGCTAATTTACAGGAATTTCCATCATATACTTTCAGAACTGTGAAGAGTTTAGTGCCGGATTTACTTGCGGATTAATCCGTGAGTGGGCAATGCTGCCGTATGTAATAATATATTCATACGGTAAAAGGACACTATTTTACTGCATGGAACCATTCCTATGTATTTGAGTCGCTGAATCCAAATATGTCCGGCGTTTTTTTATAAAAGTATTACATTTTGTTAAAATAGCACTAGTTCCAACAAATGATGAAAAGATTGATGTTTTTAGCTATACAATTTTTTTTATTTAAAAAATGGCTTATTTCAAGACAAAAATGTCTCTAGTAACAATCTCGTAAAGTTCATATTCCTAAAGTTATACATTTTCGAAGGTAAAAAATTCGACATTTTTTGTTAACTTTGACTGTTATTCACTTTCCACCTGTTTGATGCTTCTTAAAATTGGAAAAACTTCTTATTCTTCAAAGGTTACTGTTAAAAAAAATCACATAGAAATAAATCGTACGGCCTATACTGTTTATTTTTCAGCTCCTACAATTATAGTTCCAAGGCCGCTGAAGCCAAGTCAGAAACCGGACGGTAATCGCAGGAGCAGTGTAAAGCTCTTCCAATTTGAGATAAATTTTTTTTTTAAATAAGTTTAAATTATTTCGACAACTAAGGAACTCCTTTGGAAGATTTTTCTGCAAAGAGTTGAAAATGTCGTGCAATTCGAAGTATTTCAGATTAAGTTTAGTATATATAAGCCTTTGAAACTTTATTCCCGTATCAATTTCTATACTTTTGAGAAGGTAAGCATGTTATTTGAGCCTATCAGCGAAGAAGCTACGAAATTTTTTGAAGGTGTTAGGAAGGCGTTAGGATAAGAGATCAAGAATCGATTTGATTACATTTAATTTAGGACAAGGTGAATTTACCTTCAACGATTTCTTGTTTAATCTCTTGCTTAATCTTTTGAAACTCCTTCCGGACTTCCTTGATCAGCTCGACTTTGAAAGCCTCCATGTCCTGAGTCGTAAACGGTGATCCTTCGTTAACTCCATTTACTTTAAGAAGCGTATCTTCAGATGCAGAACCGAACCTCTTGCGAGTGGCTTTTGGTGATTCTGCTCCGTTGGAGAATTTGTTATTCGAATTGCTCTTGTCCCAGGATTTTTTGTCAGGTGAACTTTCCGGTTCCTGAGAAAGAATAATTGGTCATTCTGGGGTAAACTATTGCTTGGGGTAAACGAGAAAATTTATATCGTCTGATTTTTATAAATATTACAATTTATGTATTTTTGACGAAAACAATTTTTCATTCCAACATTTTTTCGTATCTCATATATTATTGTTGAAAACTTGACTTTTTTATATGACGTAGTCGAAATTCAAATTTTTGGTATATTTTTTTCCGCCTGCTTATTTTTAAAATAAAAAATTTTTTGTGTTGAAACTTCGGGAAATGAAAGAAAATATATTAGCCGACCGCTGCCTGGCCTCTTTGCGTTGGTATTTCTCACTGATATTCTGTTTTTGATCAATTTTGCAACTTTACAAAGCAATGTCGGAGCAAAAGATAGACGGTTCACATGCAAAATTGGTAAAGAAAAACAAGAAATTATCAGTGGAAAATAAGACACGCCAAGGGGTCAGACAGCAGTCAGCTAATATATTTTCTTTAATTTCAACCCAAAATATTACCTACTATGAAAATAAGCAGGCGAAAAAAATTAAATATAACAAGGTTGAATTTTGATTACCTCATAGAATACCATTTACCCTAAAGAAAAAATTTTTAAACCATTTTGAAGTGAACAATTTTAATTCTGAACATTTTCTCTTATATCTTTTCCCATAGAACAAAAACTACGCGTCCTATAAAAAAATGTTTAGGTAAAAATTTGTAGATCTTATTCAAGTAAACAACTTTATTTTCAACCATTTTTTTCCTATCTCGCACACTTTGACCATAAATTGTTTTTCGTTTGTTTTGTTTTAATAATTTTTTCTGACAAAAAAACAAAAATGACATGTCATATCAAAAAATATTCGGGATAAGATTTTTAGATCTTTCTAAAGTCAACAATTTTGTTTACAAAAATTTTTCTCTATTTCATACGTTTTGCCACAAATTGGATTTTTTAATTTGTATACTATTTTTGCAAAAAAAAACCACGTGTTCTAGCGAAAAACGCTTAAAAACAAATATGTAGAACTTTTTTGAATGAGCTATCTTAGCGTTACTTTTTTCCGTATCTCCCATATGTTGATTGGAAAATTTAATTGTTTATTTTTGAGTATTTTGTTTTTATGCGTAAAACCATAGACGTTCGTCAAAAAAGGCTGGTTAGCGAACTTGACCCTCCTTTTTGGTTCCAAATGTGTGCCAGCGGACAATCCAATCCGATTTGTTTTTCAACAACAGACAGATACCAACGTAAAACCTGTTTTTCTCGGACTCAGAGGGTTCAGAAACTTGGAGATTTCATTAAATCCGCGAAAGTCGATTTTCACATAAAACCAATACCTTCTGCTCATGATGAGAATGTAAAAAAACCATAAAATGATTGTATTGCTATCGGGATATTTTGAATTTTTAAAAGGAAAGTTTTCCTAGTTTTTGATGGAATTCGTTAAAACTTTTTTATTCCATTTCTGATGCCAGGATTGCCATAAAATTTGGACTTAAAATTATAGTCCTTAGTCAGATTTTAACAGGTTTTTTCAGAAATCGAATGCCAATCATTCACAAATTTTGAATTCCCAGCCCTTGAATTATTCCGCTGAAGCGTAAGATAGAAGATTTTCGATTTCTTTTAAATAGTTTGAAATTTTCTTCAACTGAAGCTTGCCAAGTTCTATTTTTTTGTAAGCTGGATAGCTTGCAACTTTGAATAATGTCAATTTTCTAACTTCAACTTAATTTCTTCCCAAAATCCAATCTTGTCTATATGAATTCATATTAATTGGAAGAATCGCTTATTTAAATCATTATCAAAACTCTTAAATCTTATCCTTTCTATATTGCCTAACTACTTTTCATCTTCATACTCTTAATTTGAGATTTTGGATGACAACATTCTTTAAACCTCGATGAGAAATTTTACAATTTTGAAGAGTATATACATATTTACAATTTAAAAAATTTGAAATTGTTCAATTTGGAACTTATGAGCAATTTCAATTTAAAAGCAAACAGTCCGACAGAACTGTCTTGTCGGGTAATACAGGACAATACAGTTCGCCTCGCTGTTTCTTTCCCGAAATATTAGGGTTCG